>VZZY01006180.1:41973-58347 GCA_013400335.1 Eurystomus gularis | reverse complement strand
ACCATTGCAGGTGAGGTTGGCCGGGGCTCTGAGCAACCTGCTCTAGTTGCAGATGTCCCTGCTCCCTGCAGGGGATTGGACTAGGTGGCCTTTGAAAGTCCCATCCAACATAAACCATTCTATGGTTCTATGAATAGGTGCTTTAAAACCTGAAGGAAGCTCTTTGAAGCCATTGTGGTGCCTGCAGGCAGAGCTGGGCTGGGCCTAGCTGGAGGTCACTGCTGGCACAGGGCATGCTCGAGTATGGTTCCTGTAGGTCTTGCTCTCTGTGAAGCGAGTGATCTGTGTCCTCTCCAGTCAACAGCCGAGTGGCCCCATATTGTGCTGCCACTGAGCACAGAGGGTTGATGTTTGCAGAGCAAGCCCTGTTTTGGTGACTGTGATGCTGTAACAGCAGCAGAAGGCAGGGAGGGAGGTGGTGATAATCAGGGGGTTTGGTTTCTTCTTTCCCTCCAGAGCAGTGCTGGAGTCCCCATCCATGAAAGGATTTAAAAGCCATGGAGATGTGGTGCTGAGGGACATGGGTTAGTGGTGCCCTGGCAGTGCTGGGTTGATGGTTGGACTCAATGATCTTAATCGTCTCTTCAGCCTAAATGATTCTATGATTCTTGCCTTTTCATTGTCCATAGCTGCTGGGCTGTTGGTCCCCGTTCCAAAGGCAGCTTCCAGCTTAGACCAGGGACAGGGATGGGGAGGAAGAAGTTCCTTCCCTAGGAAGGAATAGCAGAATCACAGTTCTGCTATTTCCAGTAAAAGACCCCTTCCTGGGTTTCTTTCCCAGGTGCTACTGGCCTACCGGGAGCTTTGGGAAGAGCTAAGCATGGCAGGGCAGGGTGAGACCTGTGCCAGCTGATGGCTGGGGCAAAGCAGCCGCCTTTGAGCACTACTCCTCAGTCCGTGTCCCCTGGCACTGTGCATCCCCACCAACCTCCTGCTCTGTGTTTCCTCCTCCTTCTCGCTCAGTATGGCACCAGCACTGCGAGCACATCTAGCGTTTGGGGGGTTTCTTATAGTCTTAATGGTTTTGAATGGTTTATTTGAGTTTTTGTACGTTGTTCTGGTGGTGGGAATGGTCTAGATATGGTGGTTTTGTCCAGGGCAGCAGGGCTGTAAGAGCATGGCGCTGCCTCCAGCTTCATCTTGTATCCCAGGAAGGAGCTATCACCCTTCGACACCCTGGATTTCCTGATCTATCCCCAAATCTTTGAGTCCAACTTTAAAATAAAAAAGCTAAACTTCAATGTTCACTGCTATGGAGATGAAAGGTCTGCTGAGGTTGGAACGCAGGGAGAAAAGAAAAGATCTGTTGTTTCTGGGTTTGGGGTATTTTGCGCTAAGATCCATGCATTTGCAGGACGTGAAGCAGTTTGTTTGTGTGTGAAAAGACGCGGTGCAGCTTTGGTGATGCTCTCCTGGATACCAGGGTCACGGGTGCTCAGCTGTGCTTACTCCACGCCTGCATTTTCCACCTTTGTGTAGGGAAAAGTAAAGCAAAAGAACCTGGTGTGCTGCTTATGGCTGGATCCATAGCTCCATAAAGTGGATGTTTTTTCTCCCTCCGGTATTATCAGGTCATTTTGCCAAAATGAAGTTTCTAAAAATGACTGCCGCAGCAGTCACTGCCAAGCCAGAGTTTTGGTGGAGGGATGCCACCGTAACTAAGCTTGTCTCTCGAGTTTCTGGAAAAGAATTCTAGGGCTTAAAATAGATTATACTTTGCTTTTTACATTAAAGCGTGTATTTGAAAGTTTGTTTAGTCTCTGAAGCCCTTAAAATAAGAATATATAGGTTCATGAGGGAAGAGTGGAGGGAATTGAGAACCACAAATGCCAATGACATCCATGTGATTTTTATTGCAAGTCAGACCAGAAATGTGGAGGAGGTTCTGTTGCTGTTTGGATGAGCTCAGGTTTTCAAGGTCTCAGTCTTAGAGATACGTGAGATGGGCCGCTTTAAGCTTGCACGTATGATTTTTCATTCTGGACAATGAAGAAATTTCATATATGAGCAATCTGATCTAGTCAGAGACATCCCTGCTCACTGCAGGGGGAGTTGGACTAGATGACCTTGGAAGGTCCCTTCCCACTCAAACCATTCCATGATTCTATGTGAGAGAAAAGGCATGTTGGTATGATAGACATCTGCCCCTCGTTCGATGCTCCAGGGCAGGACCTAGACCAAACCCGGCTGCAGTTGGAGTGTATGTGTTTGGCAGATGTTTTTTTTTATTCCTCTCCTGAAAAATAATGATTATATTGTCAAGGACTGGAGGCTTTGCTGCTGCTGGACCGCTAAAGACCCCCCTCTTGCCTTTCCTGCCGAGAGAAGCCTAATGTTCCTCCACTGGGTGATATCTCCAGTTTTCACCCTTCCATAGCCATCTGCAGTGATGGTTTCGAATCTCATCTGCATTTCTGGGTGGATGCGATGAGAATATATCCCACCGCGGTCGGCTGGATTCAACACGCCGGGGAGGTCGTTGGTGTGGGGAGCGAGGATGCGCTCCCTGATAACCCACCAGTGGTGTCTATGGAAGGAATTTCTTAAAAATCAAGTCCATGGTGCTGCTCCATGGCCCTGCATGTCCCCCCTGCCACACAGCCAGGTATGGCAGCGTGGCTGCAATACTCGGTGGGTTTTGGGGAGCTGCCCGCGCCCTCGTGCACGGCCGGCCCCGACACCAAGCATCGGCTCTTGAACGGGATGTTTGCCACATCCCGGCTGCATAGCTCAGGGCTGTGTCCCAGAAGTGGACGTGCTGCCTCCCTGAGCTCATTAGGATACTTAACGCGTGCGTGGCAATGAGACTGTTGTGTGCAAGATGCTTGGTCTGCCCGTCCCACATGCTGGGACAGCCGGACACGCTGCACTTATGAGCATCACCATTCCGGGCTGTGGCTGGAATCACTTATTCCCCGGAGTCCCTTAAGCCGTATGGCCAAGAGGGACCCACGTGGCTACATTGATTAATTTTTAACACCCTTATAGGCTATGTTAGACATTTGAAGGGAAAATCCCAGCACCAGGGAGGCTCATCTGTGGCTCTCGGAGAGAGCGACTTTGGTTTTATACGTTACCGCGTTTGTAACGCACGAGGAATCCACCTCATCTGCAAACGCCACGTTATTTCACTGTTAATACACCAAAACTCAGAGTGTAATTTAAGTGACAGAAGTGCTTTCCCCAGGAGATATTATGAATCCTGATGTCCCGCACCCAAACCCTCACTTTTACTCGCACAAAATTTGCAGCAGCAAGGCCAGGACCTCACCGTCCATCACACGAACCCTACAGCCAGTTGCTGAGATGCGAGGCAAAAAAGCAACGGGCAATAAGGCAGGGGTGAGAAGCAGCAGAGAAAGAAGGGAGGGGATTATTTCTGATGATAGTCCAAGCAGGAGCTCAGCAGAGACCTGCTGTGTTTCGCTCAGCCGCTTTGCTTTCCCCTGGCCCAGCTGCCCGCAGAGGTGCTGCCCTGCCCGGCATTTCATCTTGGGTGGCTTCGGCGGAAGCTGGCACGCGATTGCATGCTCCAGACCAAACCTTGGGCTGAATTAATAGCCCGTTTCACCTCCCCGGTTCCAACCCTGCAGCTGAAGGTCATGGACTGAGCGGGTGTCAGGGTGAGCTGCCCCTCCAGAGACTTTTGCTTTTCCTTTTTATTTTTTGGGGGGCAAAAATCACCCTTGTGCTTAAGACGATGCGCAGATCATGAGAGAAAAATGGTCCAAAATGGTGCATTGCAGAAAAACAGATAAGGCTGAACTGGCGGTGCAGGGTAGAGGTGGTGGCCTCTCAAGTGTCATGGGGACCAGCACCTTGTACACTAGGTGGGCAACCAGGCGCTACCCCCGGGCAGCTCTTTGGGCACTTTCCCCGGGGGAGAGGTGCCAGCTTTGCTGTGCCAACAGCCCCTGCTTGCTCCTCTCTTGGTGGTGGGTGCCAAGAGCAGGACATGGACCCCCATGCAGTGTTTCCAGCACACCTGGAGCTTCTGGCATGTGTCTACAATAATGTTTTCATCCTCAAATATTTTTTGGAGACAGGCAAGCAAAGGGAAACCTGTGTGTGACCACGTAAGGCTGAATTATTTCAGATGCTGGACACGCAGCACAACCAAAGCGAACTTCCCCCCTTTCTTTTTTTAATCGTTGACGTAACCCGTGGGTTGATTGTTCTGGTTGCACCCAGAGTCCCCCGTTCTCCTCTGTAATTCCAGATTTCCGATGATTTGCAGCATATCATAGGCTTTGGGGGGTGAGCAGCCATGCGGGTGGTTTGCCAGAAGGGAGTGTGTCAGGGATCGTGGGGTCCCCGCATCTTGGGGGTCCCGCAGGCAAGAGTTCAGGCATGCTGGCTTCCCGCAGGCAGCCTCAAGGGCCAAGGAACCTCCCCAGCCCCTCTTGCTGGGGCCCAAAAACCTACAGCAAAAACTGTCATGCAAAGCCTGCCGTGCGGCAGCCCCTCCAGAACCGTGCCGGGGGGGTGCCGCCGCCCCGCATGCTGCTCGTGGCTGGGGCTCCTCCATCATTTTCTTTGCTTGCTTTTCTTTTGGGGGGGATGGATAATTGTACCATCTTTTTAAAGCCTCATCCATAGCCTGGGGGACTTTTTTCGTGCTGGTTGCCCATAAAGCTAGGCTGGGGCTCTTGGTGAGCACCCCCTCGCCCCAGCCCCAGGGGGGGCAGTGCCGTTTCTCTCTGCACATAAGAATTGGAGGTTTTTGCTCTGTTGCAGGCTCATCGCGGGGACCCAGTCCCCTCACCATGGGGGCACAGGACACCCTGCCCGTCGCTGCCGCCTTCACCGAAACTGTCAACGCATACTTCAAAGGGGCTGACCCGAACAAGTAGGTGCTGACCGATGGGGGTCTGGGTGGGGATACGGTGGGGTGCTGTCAGCTTGGGGTGGTCTTGAGGCTTTGGTGAGCATCTGGAGGGGTCAGGAGAGAGGACAGTAGGTGCTCTGGGCTTGATGTGTGCTGGGGTGTCAGTGTTCTGCAGCTGGTGGGAGTCCAGGGTCACGATGCTCCTGGGATGTCCCCATGAGCATCAGTCCCCATTCCTAGCAGGCTGCCAGGCTTTGCTGTTCTTCCAGCTTGCTCTGGTTTAGGACCACAAGAGGCTTGTTGCCCCAGCATGGCGAGTGGGAAGTGGGGGGGGCCCTTAACCACACCATCCCTGGTGCAAACACTCCCTTTCTGCTCTGTTTCGAACCCCCCCTCCCTGTTTTGTCCCCCCTTGGTCTCTGTCTTGGGTGCTGCAGGTGCATCGTGAAGATCACGGGGGAGATGGTGTTGTCGTTTCCAGCAGGCATCACCCGACACTTTGCCAACAACCCCGCTCCGGCGGTACTCACCTTCCGCGTGCTGAACTACAACAGGCTGGAGCACGTCCTGCCAAACCCCCAGCTCCTCTGCTGGTAAGCCCCCACCTCGCCAGCATCCCAAAGGAATATGTTTCCAGAAAAGGAGGGTGCAAAAATACATGGCCTGAAGTATCTTCCTTGGAAACCTGCCCAGATTTTGGGAAGGAAACACTCAGGCTGGTGCTGGAGCATGTCTAAAGAAGGGCAATGAAGCTGGGGAAGGGTCTAGAGCACAAGTGTGGTGAGGAGCAGCTGAGGGACCTGGGGGTGTTGAGCCTGGACAAAAGGAGGCTCAGGAGAGACCTTCTTGCTCTTGACAACTCCCTGAAAGGAGGTTGGAGCCAGGTGATGATGGTCTCTTCTCCCAAGGAACAAGTCATAAGACAAGAGGAAATAGCCTCAAGCTGCACCAGGGGAGGCTGAGGTTGGACATGAGGAAAAACATCTTCCCTGAAAGGGCTGCCAAGGCTGGGCAGGGCAGTGGTGGAGTCCCCATCCCTGGAGGGGTTTCCAAGCTGTGGAGATGTGGTGCTGAGGAACATGGTTTAGCAGTGACCTGGCAGTGCTGGGTTAAAGGTTGGACTAGATGATCTTAAAGGTCTTTTCCAACCAAAAGAATTCTATGAGTCTAAGCCCTTATAATTTTTTCTGGAGTACTCCCTCTGAGAGCAGTCCCTTTGCCAATCAGAAGAGCATCAGCAGAGAGGAGCAAGTGCTTTGATAGGGTTTGCTTGGTTTGTGCCTTGCTCTGCTCATTAGACCTCCTGTTTGCAAAATGAGATGACCTACAGGTTGCATCTGCTGTGCCTCCCTGGAGGTACCTGCGGACAAGCCAGAGATGTGTGGGAGCAGGCAAAATTTCTCTAAACGTGGGATGAAATGATCCCAGCTGGTGGCCAGCATTGCTGCCCCGCATGGTTTGTAGAAAAGCTTTTTCTCCCGCTGAGGCAGCTCACGTGAAGGGTTAATTCTCCCTCTGTGCAGTGACAACACGCAGAGTGACGCCAGCACGAAGGAGTTCTGGGTCAACATGCCAAATCTGATGACTCACCTAAAGAAGGTATCGGAACAGAAACCGCAAGCCACCTATTACAATGTGGATATGCTCAAATACCAGGTAGGGGATTTTTGTAAGATAAAACCATGCCAAAACACGTGCGCTTGACTTATAGGCCTAAAAGATGGTATTTCCCTAGCGCAGAGTGGAGCTAACATGAGGTGGGGGCATGTCATCCCGCTAGTCCCTTCTATAAGTCACTAGATTGCCTGATTTTGAGCCCAATACAAACTTTCTGTGAGAACACAAGGTGTTGCCTCCTCTGAAACCAAATGCGATTACCGCGACTGTAAAATGGGATTTCTCCCTTTCACCCCTATGGAAACTAAATGTTTTTTCTGTCATTTTGGAAGGTATCTGCCCAGGGTATTCAGTCTACTCCATTAAACCTTGCAGTGAGCTGGCGGTGTGACCCTGCAAGCACTGACCTCCGCATTGACTACAAATACAATACAGAGGCAATGACCACACCGGTAGCTCTAAACAACGTCCAGTTCCTCGTCCCCATCGACGGAGGAGTAACCAAACTTCAAGCTGTGCTTCCTCCTGCTGTCTGGTAGGAATTGCTCACCCCGGATAAGAGCTCATTTGCGATCTCGGCCACATCCTTGCCTAAATCAGCCGTGCTGGAGCGGGATTGCCCTGGGGAGGTGTCTGTGGGTGAGAGCTGGGCCATGCTGAGGACCCAGACCCTTCCTCCCCTTGCAGGAATGTGCAGCCACACTCTGAGCTTTTGTTTGTTGCCATTCCTACAAGCGAGTGACCAGAGCTGAACCCATTTGTGCAGGCAGCAGAGTAACAACCCATAGGTCATGTTTTGGGCTCAGAGGGTTGCGTGGCCATCACGGGCATGAACATTTGCAGCAGGGAAATGGGGCCTGGCCCCGCTGTCTATCACCCACCACTCACCTCCAATGCAAAAGCAGCATTTTCCTGCTCAGGTCAAACCCAAAGCCCAGCTCCCAGAATTGCAGCTCTGGAGAGAGACACAGGAGCTGCTCCCCCAAGATACAAGGCCTTTAGCAAAATTCAAATGACTCCTTCGTCATTTCTTGTTTCCTACAGAAATGCTCTTCTTCATGTGTTTTTAGGAACGCCGAGCAGCAAAGGATATTGTGGAAGATCCCCGATATCTCTCAGAAGTCAGAAAATGGAGGTAATCCTGAAAATGTGCATGTTGTTAACTCCGAATACTTAAATCAGACACCAACCCATTTATTGTGCCCGCACACAAGTCCAGACACACAGATTCCTGCTGGCGCTTGCCGGGGGAGGATGCTATTTAAAGCTGGGAGCAAAAACCTTTGAAAAGCAGGGCTACGTGCCACCGGTGCTGTTTTGCCAACCGCCTTGGCATCGCGGAACGGTATTAACGCATGGGGTGTAGATGCGGTGGTTTGCCAAGTCCTTTGCTGCATTGACCCTCTCTGTGTTTGAAGGCTGAAGCCTCGTGTTGCATCCTCGTTGTGGGGACCTCAGCCTCCCACGGGTCTCTTCTCCATCTGTAACCCACACAGTTCAACTGCTTTGTATCACTGGGGTGGCTGAAAAGTAAAAATCTCCTGGGAGAATGAGGGGGTTTGCCTCTGGTTCCCCTGCCGGGGATGCTGCTGGGTTGAGTACAACCATGGGAGTGGCCTTCACTGCCACCGTGTTGGGCATCTTGTTGTCTTTGCTGGCAAATCCGGCTCTGGGATGCGTGTTGTGCCTCTCCAGGCTTGTAAGACTCTTGTGTGGGACTTAAATTGCAGGTGTGGGCTCTCTCCTGGCCCGATTCCTGCTCTCAGAGGGGCCCAGCACCCCGGCCCCCCTGGCCGTGCAGTTCACCAGCGAGGGCAGCACACTGTCCAGCTGCGACATCGAGCTCGTCGGCGCCGGCTATCGCTTCTCCCTCATCAAGAAGAGGTTTGCAGCAGGTAGGTACCTCAGCGGGGGCTCTTCTTGGGATGGCCATGTCCACGACGGTCCCCTGTGGCTTTGCTGGCACTGCCCTTACTGTACCTACTACAGTGTGGTGTGATGGGAATGGCTAGTGACAGAGGGGCAAAAGCTCCCTTGCATGAAACAAATCCTGCTCCTACTAGCAGGAACCCTGAACTTCATGGGTTCTTTTCTTCCTGTAGGTCTTGCATGAAAGGCAAGCTCTGAGGACCTCTGGGTAGAGCATTTGCCTCATTCATAGGACCACAAAATGGTTTGGTTGGAAGGGACCTTTCAAGGTCATCTAGGCCAAGCTCCCTATACTGAGCAGGGACATCTGCAACTAGAGCAGGTTGCTCAGAGCCCCGGCCAACCTCACCTGCAATGGTGCCAGGGATGGGGCAGCCACCACCTCTCTGGGCAACCTGCGCCAGGCTCTCACCACCCTCAGCAGCAAAAATATCTTCCTTCTCTCTAGTCTCAATCTCCCTCTTTTAGTTTAAACCCATCACCTCTTGTCCTGTCCCAACAGGCCCTGCTCAGAAGTCCCTCCCCATCTTTCTGACAGGCCCCTTGAAGTCCTGAAAGGCCACCAGAAGGTCTCCCTGGAGCCTTCTCTTCTCCAGGCTGAACAAGCCCACCTCTCCCAGCCTGGCCTCCCAGCAGAGGGCTTCCAGCCCTCCCATCATTGCTGGGGCCTCCTGTGGCCCCGCTCCACCAGGTCCATGTCTCTGCTGTGCTGAGGACTCCAGAGCTGGACACAGTGCTCCAATGCCGCAGAGAAAGACAAGGAATATTTTTATTTTGCCCCATTACTGCATAGAAATACAAGTATTTCCCCGTGTGCCGCTGGTGCGTGGCAGCAGCACGGCCATGGGTGCCGGGCTGGCAGAGGCGGGTGGCCATCCCCTGGGAATCAGGGCTGCTCCCTCCCCGCAGCTCATTTCTGATCCCATTTCTAGGTAAATACTTGGCTGATAACTGATGGAAGCTTATGCAAGTCTACAGAAAATAATATGGAAAATACCCAAGGACTGCTGTACGTGGAACGGGTTTTAATTACAGTTTAAAGGAAAATGAACTAAATCCTGCACTCGGGACATTTCTGTTGGAAGTGTCGACAACTTTCAGCATTTTTTTTCCTTGGAAAACACCGTCTTGACCAGTCCTACAGTATTTACTTCTAGATGTAACATTGTTAATGGTTTTAAAATGTAATTATTGTATTTGTAAATTGTACTCATTCCAGTAAGGCTGTATTTTGGCAGTTAGACACTTGAGTTTTAGCATTTTACCATTCATGAAATGGATGTAATTTAAACTGTGGTATATAAATTTAATAGTAGTACTGTTGAATGGCACAATGCTTACAGAGGTAGATTACATTTTGTCAATATATACGATTTAAATACAATACTGATAGCTGTTATGAAGGGGGTGCCTCATGAAAAGAGAGTTTAGTAGAGCCGCCATCTGATTTACTTTTTCTTCAGTCCTTAGGATGTCTCACGGTGATGAATAAAAAGCTCTACCTTCAGGTTTGGCTGGTTAAACTCCAGAAAAATATTGCTGTAAATGTGGAGGTTCCTAAGACAGTCTCCCAGCAGGACAAAAAAAAAAGAATTACTTCTAAAAGAATATTTAAATTCCCTTGAGAAGAGACCTCCATGAACACACTTGTGTTCTCTTAGAGCTGCAGATGAACCCTCAGGAGTCCCAGCACAGGCAACGAGCGCTTCGATTTGCCCCATGTTCTTCTGTTTTGCTGGGATCATACAACCATAGAATGGTTTGGGTTGGAATGGACCTTAGAGATGATCTTATTCCAACTCAGATGCAGATAAGGAAATACGCAGGCCAAGAGGCTGGGTAGTAAATCCAAGCTTACAGCACTGTCTGGAAATGTTATTGCTGTTTTTTAAGGATGCATTTTCCGAGCAGTCTCCAAATTTTCGGTTTCATTTCTACATTCCTTTGCTCGCTTTTTCTTCTTTTTTTTTTTTTTCCCCATTTTTTGAAAGCCCCAGAGGTTTAGAAAATGCTTTAATGATGAGCAAACCCCCTCATGCTGATGAAAGCCTGTGGGCCATGAACGCAGCTCGTTGGCATCAGGAGCAGATCGTGGAGATGGGAAAGCACATGGAAGGGAGTCTGTGGGGGAAAAATTGTCCCTTTGTGCTTTGCCTGAGTTGATGCAGGCTCAGAACCGGGCTCCTGTGCTCGTCCTCTCTGTGCATCGCCTGGGCAGCATTTGATTTCTACTTGATGTTAGTCTCAGCCTACTACTGGCAACATGGTGATTAGGATTCGTGGCATTAACAGCGAGGTGTCTGCAGAGACGGAGAGCTTATATAATTGGGGATATGGGGGAAAAAGAAGGGATCTTTTCAAAATTAAATGCAGTTGTTCAGATGCCCAGAGAAGCGTAGGAGCATCCGCTGAACGGGGTGCTGGGGGTTCTAGAAATGAGTGAGATGACAAATAGCGCTAATTTTGCAGTTATAAATGTTGCCAGGATTAGGCTTGTGCATTTGCATTGGAAAACTTCGACTGTGCGTGTTGGGAAGTGCTTGTTCACAGAGCGGCTTGGAGTGATGTAAGAAAACAGAAGCTCATGCTCGTCTTTAAAGAAAATAAGGAAATCTGGAGATATTTCAGTTCTGAGGTGACTCCTGGACTGAGATGTGTATGATAGGGTGGTTGAGTTGCGTGCATATGCATGAGGGTATCGACACAGAAGATAAAGCACAATTCAGTTCTGCAGCTTCGTACATCTTTGCGGTTTTTGGCAGTTCAACTCAGTTAATTTTTCCCCTGAAGTGGAAATTTGTACAAACTGTGTAACTTACCCCTGACGTAGGAATATAGGGCAAAATCCAAGAATTGATTTTATCATAATTGGTTCCTGCCGTGTACGATTGTTATAAACCCATGCTTCCGAAAAAGATCTGTCATAGCCCTGAAAAGAAGGATTTTATAATGTAAATATTACCAGAACATTACCAAATATTACCAGAACATAGATATTTTACGTAATATTTCATTTGAAAGACAAGGTGTTTACATTAGAGTTGGGTTTTTAAATGCTTTTTAAACAAACAAAAAAACCTCCATAACCCAAAGCTCCCAAGCTTGTCTCGTGTGTGCTGGCCCACAAAACGGGGGGCACTTTTCCTGGGTATGCGGAGATGTTGGGATGCAGCCCCTGCGGTGTGGGTAGAACGTTGGGAATGTCCCGCACCCTCTCTGGGGTGGATTGCCTGGCAGACCCACGTTTGGTGTGCCAGCACGTGGGCAGTGCCGCGGGGACACGTCCCCCTCCAGCCACTGCCGGGTGACACAAAGCAGTGATTCTCAGCCTTGCGATACTGGGACCGAAACCAGCAGTTTGGGAAGAGTTTTTTTGCGTGCTGCTTTTACCAATTTTTTTTTTTCGTAGTGTTTTAGTTCAGTAGGTGTTTGCTCAGGAGCGTTGAGCTGCATGGCTCCGCTTTCCCTCCCCGTGCGAGCTTTGTGAGGCGATGCCATTCCGCACTGCTGGTTTAGTTTTCCTGCCCTGTTTGATATCAGAGCAAAGAGGCAGAGTGCCCCGGGGATGCTTATTTTGTGGGGTGTTTGTCCTCCTGTGTACTGTATGAGCGTGTCACCCCACATGGGGAGGGGGAACACACCAGTAGGAGTTCTAAGTCTGAAGTGCAGGAGCCTAATCTTTCTGCCTGGCTTTGAGAAGGTGTCAGCAGGAAAAAAACGATTATGGGCAGCATGTTGGGATTTATCAGATTTAAATTTAGAGCACCAAATAAGGGCATATATAGGGATGTGTATCTTCAATTTCAGATTCTGTAGTAGCAGTGAGAGCCCCTGGCTCCAGAGAGGATCATGGAATCATAGAATGGTTTGGGTTGGAAGGTCATCTAGTCCAACCCCCTGCACTGAGCAGGGACACCTGCAACTAGAGCAGGTTGCTCAGAGCTCCCGTCAACCTCCCCTGCAATGGTTCCAGGGTTCGAGCATCTACCATACAGCACCCTGTTGCATTCAGGGGCTCTGCAGGCTTCAGTTCCACTTCTAGGCAGGGAAAAACCAGATATCTTCAGGGAATGCCTCTGTTTGGCACTCCCTGCCCACCAGCAGCGAGCTATGGGAGCAGGGAGTGGAGAAGGTGACAATTCGGTTGCCTGTAAGTCACCTGCGTTTCTCAAGCGAGGCATCAGGGCTTGCTTTTGGAGCGTGTGGTCCTGCGGGTCTTTTGCAGAGGCTGAAAAGGGGGCTCAGCCCTCCAGCACTGGCACCCCTCAACTCAGCAGCGCTCAGCTCTAACTGCCCGAGTGAAATAAGGATAAATAAAGGAGGCATTCAAATGGGTGTGATGCATGCACAGAAAGGCTTCACCTTGCTTACTCGTGTGGACCTTTCTCTTTAGACCGTGTCCTCATCCACCTCTCCATCGACGGCTCTTCCTCGGGGGTCCCCGGCAGCCACAGCAGCCCCCACTGCAGGCTTGTGGTGCCCACTGACAGCGCAGGAGTGTTCTTCCCCACGGACACCTGCAGACTTGGGTCTTTAGATGTTAGGAGCAGGAAGCCTTGGGTTTTTTTGCAACTTCTTCTGTTTGTTGCAAATATTCACGATTCTCAGCCAGCTTATGCGGCTCCTCACAGGAGACGTTTCAGGCAAATTTTCTACTTCAACAATATCTCTTAATAGCTACGAAATTGCTGAATAGTAGGAAATACTACCAAATAACATGCTTTTCATCTGGTATTTGCCTTTGTTCTTAAATATTACTCCCCTGTTATAAAGCTGCTTCTTATTTTCGCTGTAAGGCCACTGTCTATTAAACTCCTGTTCCTGCCCGGTGCAAGTCCCCAGTGCACACGTGTGTGGCTTCTCTTGCAAAAGCTTTGTCACACCAACACGAGGAGGTTACACAACCACACGCTCCTCCCAACACAGGCTGGACTTCAAGGTGTTAGTGCTGTTAGTCAGTATTTCGGTTAAATTAATTTTATTTTCAGTATGCCCTTCCAGGATTTCTCTACTAGAGGCTTGTTAAAACACAGGTCTGCCTTCTTCTTTTAACATGATCGCAGAGCCCCGGGGTAGTTGTTTAGTGCCCAGTTGTAAAAATTGGTCAGCTCTTGCACGAGGGAATATTTTCCGGCCGAGACCAAGCTGCCCATGCTTCCACAAGTCATGCTTGTGTTCGTTCACACCATTCTTGAGGATTTTAAGCAGCCGGCGATGGCATCCTGTTGAGCTGCGCCTGCAGAGATTCTGGCAGCACGAGCATCATGTAAAGAGTCACCACTTCCCTTGCTTGCAGCAGAAGCATTGTTAAATGGTTGGGCTGCAAGGAAAAGGTGTCATATTTTTCTGTGACCTAAGAGAAGGTCAGACAGCTTTTACTAAAACTGTGGCCCTCCTTGGACCTCTCGATGCGGTTCTTGTGCCAGGCACGTGGTGCAGTTCTGAGTCGCAGAGGAACCTTGCTCCATCTCACCTTTTTTTGGTTTTTTTTGGAAATGGAGCCCATGGGTCTGTAACCCACACACCCAATATCTACTTGAGAAAGCCACTTCTATACACTGAATATGGAGTGATAGCGTTCCTTACCCTTTTGTTGGTTTTACGTTAAAATGTCTTGGTTAAAAAAAACCCTTTATTTTGAAGCTTACTGTGACCAAAAAACGTGACATCATCGCATTGGACTTTCCTGGTTAAGAGATTACTGACTTAAAGATTTCATTTCATAGCCAGAATTCTTTTCTTCTTGTTCTCACAATTTCCCAAGGAAACAGAGTCTTGCAGAGCCAGGGAGTTTTTATGTTCATCAATATTTTCATTTTTATTTCACTGCAAGGCTAGAAAAAGACCTGCAGAAATACCCCCCAGCTGCTGCATGACCTCCCCTATCGCTTCAGGAGGGACTGCAGAGGATGCTGCTGACAATTGCTCTTGAAATCACAAGCGCTGGTGTGGGGATGTTCTCCAAAGTTTGCACACAAGCAGGACTTCACTACAGGCCAAGCAGTATGTCATAAAACACACCAGGTTTTAGCGGGGCATTCAGAATATCTTATTCCTCTGTTAGAAATCTCTCCTTCTGGACAGAGGGTGAGTCGCTGCCATCCTGCTGTTGGGTTCATAATCCATGCAGGAGGGGTTTTCCACTCCAAAACGCTCTAAAGTTGATGAAATCAAGGGATTGTTTTGATGGCATAAACTGCATGGAGATGTTAGTCATGGTCTGAGAGGAGAATCAAGTCAGGTTGTGGTTTGAAGCTCCGGTCCTGAGGCCGTGAGCTGGTGGGTGAGGGCACAGAGCGCAGGAGAACCTTGCCATGACACCTCTGAACCCAGAGGGAGCCCCAGGAGAGAATTGGATTTCCCCCGTATCACCCTGTATCATTTTATGAACTCCCTCATGTATAAAATGTTTATAAATATTTGTGGATTAAGATACACAGGTCTATTTTTAAGATTTAAGTTAAATAAGTTAATTAATGGCTGGCCTTTTTTGCCTAAACGTGCAATGAGATATATTATACCTTTAGTCTACGATGGCCTAGGTACTGCTTAGTCTGTGATGAAAACTTTGCTGCTTACCTACTGTTCTCAGAGAAAAAAAAACTGTAAAAGACGTACAGGTTTGTTGCACACGGACTATTGCAGCAAAGCTTTGTATTTGACCACTGGTAATATGAATGTGTTGTATTGACTTGTTGAAGATAATCATGAAACAACATATTTTAAATGTTACTTGCCTTATAGATTAGAAGACAACTATGTGGATATCATTTTTGTAAATAATGTTTTTTATAAATGTCTCTCCTCCATTCTCCCCGTCACCCATTTCACAGAATCTTGAATATGCAATTATTTACCATGCATAATGTTGCAACAAATAAACCCCCCCCATGTCAGGACAAAGTTTATTAATTCTATACATAAGAACCACCCGATTGAGTTGCAATTGAAATGTGATTATTTTTTCTTTTCCTTGAAAATAAACAAAAACCGTAAAACACCACTTTGTCCGAGTGAGCTTGGCTTGCACGTTCAGGAGCACCCAGACGAGCTGGGCTGGGACATGTGGAAATCCACAGGGACCGTGGGGACAAGCAGAGCTTGAGGAGATGCACTGGGGGCTGTGGGAACATGAAGGACCATGCCTGGGGTGCAGCTTGAAGGGACTCAGGGGGACATGCCAGGGCTGTAGGGACACATAGGGGCTGTAAGGACTTGTGGGGGCTATGGGGACCCATGGGGGATGTAGGAGCACATGGGGACATGTGGGATCCACAGAGGTTCTATGTGGGCTACAGGGAAATGTGGGGACCTGTGGAGGCCACAGGGACACTGGTGGTTATAGGCACAAGTGGGGGCCAAGAATACCTGTGGGGGCTGTAGGCACATGTGGGCACCTGGGAGGCCATGGGGACCCATGGGGGCTGTAGGGACATATGGGGACCTGTGGGATCCATGGGAACCCACAGGGCTCATGGGGACCTGCATATATGTATACCTGTATATGGATATATGGGGGACGTGTGGAGGTCACAGGGACACTGGGGGCTATAGGCACAAGCAAGGGCCAAGAAGACCAGTGGGGTCTACAGGGACTCATGGAGACAGTGGGAACACACAGAGACCTGTGGGGTATGTGGGGATCCACAGGGCTTGTGGAGACCTGCGTGGGCTACAGGGATGGGGACCTGTGGAGGCCATAGGGAGCCTGGAGGCTATAGGCAAAGTGGGAGCTATAGAGCTGGAGGCACACGCAAGGCTCTCGGAGGCTGTGGGGACCCACGGGGGCCCTGGGGACTTGTGAGGGCTGTGGGAGCCATTGGGACCTGTGGAGCCAGGAGGATCTACGGCAGCTGTGGGGGCTCATGGAGCCGACAGAGGCCCACGGCAACCGCGGAGGGGAGAGGGAGGCGGGGGGGTTCGGGCGGGAGCCATGGCGGCCTGTGGCGGCGACACCGCCTCGGGCTGGGCGGGAAGGCGGCGGCCAGCGCCGCCCCATG
>VZZY01006180.1:11953-41934 GCA_013400335.1 Eurystomus gularis | reverse complement strand
GCTCTTCCGATCTCCGGGCGGGGATGGATGGCGGCGGGGCCGGCGGCGACCCCCGCTCGGGTAGGTCCCAGGGCCGGGCGGTTCGGGGGTGGGACGAGGGGCGCCTCCGAAACGCCTTCGTCTGGCTTCAGCGCCGTGGGGTTCCCCCTCAGAAAACCGAGCTTAACCTCCCTTAACCTGACCGCCTGCCCCTCAGGTCCCCCCAGGCGCTTCCCGGTGGCGGCGGTGGATGATATCCTGAAGGATGTGCTGGGGAGCTACTTGAGGGAGCAGCCGTACGAGCCGGCCCTGTGCAGGGACATGGCGATGGACATGGCTGAGGTACCGCTGACAGGAGGTGCGAGGCGGCCATCTTGGCCTCTGGCCTCCATGGGGTGTCAGGGAGGAGCCATCGGAGCGGAGAGGTCCCCAGATATAAAGTGTTAAAAAAAATGCTGGAGGAGGCCGTCTAGATGCACCAAGGGTTGCTGTGAGACCAGTGCAGGGCTTAGACGAGTTAATGATGCCGTTTGTTTGAGCAGCGATGGCATGTTCGGTAAAAACTCCCATGCTGTGGTTGCCCTGTGCAGAAATGCCATTAATATGTTTAAGTATATATCAGGACTTTCTGAAATAGGCCAGTTATGGTAGTGGCTGAATTCTGTACAGTGCCATGTGTGCAAGCTCTTTGTCGGTTAAATCCAGTCTTGCTCCTGAGAAAAGACTGTCCTGACCTTTTAGTCTTTCTGCTGATTTGGCCCAGAAGAGCTAACCAGCATTTAAAAACTGCGCTTCCTTTCCTCCCTGAAATCAGCAGGTAACTCAGAACGCATGTGGAGGAGAATGTGATACCCACGTACAGTAACTCCTTACTTAACATCTGGAGGGGTTTGCAGGGGATGTTTCAAATGCAAGGGCTCTATAGTGCAATGCTTGCGCTTGGCTGCCCCAGAAAACCAGACCCCTGAGCATCCCCTCTAAAGAGAGCTCACCACTTATGTCTGAACGTGTTTTTTCTTTTGCAGGTTATTAAAGCTCGGGTCAAAGACCTGATGATACCGAGGTACAAGATTGTTGTGGTGACAACAATCGGGCAGCTGAATGACCAGAGCATGCAAATCGGAAGCAGGTGCCTGTGGGATCCTGCCAGTGATACATTTTCGTCGTACGTGTTCAAGAACGCTTCACTGTTTGCTCTTGCAAATGTCTATGCTGTCTATTTTGAATAGGTGAGGTAGCTGAGTCTAACAGCAGGAGAAACGAACACTTAGCCTAACTCTTGCTGTACCTGCCCTGAAAATGGTTGTGAAGGACCAAGGCAACTTTCACCTGTTTTGAAATGTGATTGCGTCTTGGTTTTGCTGGGGTAGAACCCTGGGCCAGCCATAGTGTGCAGGTCGTTAGCAGTTTGGAGTCAGCCAGGAGCTTAAGCTGGGAAGGGAACAAGCCAGGGCAGCTGCTCTGAGCTGGCTCCAGGTGTATCCCATCCCATAAACAACATGCTCAGTATAAAAGGGGAAGTTTGCTGAGGATGAAGGCTCCTTTTTCTCGAGGGTTGCTGTCCCTGGAGGGCCTGGCTCATAGTTCTGCTGCTGAGGATGCTTTCCTGTTTATTGTGACCGCTGTACCTTCACTGGGCTGAGTATAACTTTATTTACTTTATATTGACCTTAGTAGCAATGTTAGTTTTGCTGTTTTCATTAAATCTGGTTTCATTTCAGTCCGTGGGTCTCCTCTCCTTTTCCCAACCCTCCTCCTCAGCTGAGTAGGAGTCACTGCATGATAAAAAACCTGCTGTAGTTTAGCTCTGGCTACAGGCTAGATGTTGACAGGTTACCATAAACCTTCCGGTGGTGAATATAATAACTATATACCCCAGAGATTTCTCTGGGAAGTGATTCTCTGTGGCAAGCTGTGTTGCACCTGGTTCTAGCTGCTTCCAGAACCAGGTATCCCTAGTTTTTTCCCCCTGAATTTGCCCTCACTATGTGATCCTCAGGTAGAAACGACAGAGGAATTTTTGGAAAGTAAACCAAAAGCATTTTAAAACTGTCCCTGGGAAGTGGCGCTTGCAGGCAGTGGAGGATGGGCCAGGCCCTGCATCTGTGTGGGTGGGTGCTGTGTCTTGCCCAGCTCCAGCAGCTTGGTGCTGCAGGTGACCCTGCCCTGCCCTGGGGATGGAAGGATCCCTCGAAGCCTTCCTGCCTGCCCCAGGGATGCCTGGGTGGACTCTGTGGTAGGAAGACAGGAGAGAGTGTGGGAGTCAAGAGCCTTGCTCGCTGGTGGATGGTCTGGCTGCCCTGAGCCCCAAGAGGAGCCCTAGGTGCAGAGAAGATGGAGCAGAGACAGTGGGTAGTTCTGCGTGGAGGAGACTGGCTCAGTCCCATAGTCCTTGAAATCAAGTGAAAAGTGTCATAGAATCCTTCTGGTTGGAAAAGACCTTTAAGATCAGCAGGTCCAACCATTAACCTAGCCAAGGCACTACTTAACCATGTCCCTCAACACCACATCTCCATGGCTTGGAAACCCCTCCAGGGATGGGGACTCCACCACTGCCCTGCCCAGCCTCGCACAGCCCTGACAACCCTTTTGGGGAAGAAATTGTTCCTCATGTCCAACCTAAACCTCTCATGGTGCAACTTAAGGTCATTTTCTCTTGTCCTGTCACTTGTTCCTTGAGAGAAAAGACCAACCTCCACCTGGCTACAGCCTCCTTGAAGGGAGTTGTCAAGAGCGAGGTCTCCCCTGAGCCTCCTTTGCTCCAGGCTCAACACCCCCAGGTCCCTCAGCTGCTCCTCACCACACTCCTGCTCTAGACCCTTCCCCAGCTTCGTTGCCCTTTTCTGGCCACGCTCCAGCCCCTCAAGGTCCTTCTTGGAGTGAGGGCCCCAAACCTGACCCCAGGATTTGAGGTGTGGTCTCCCCAGTGCCAAGTCCAGGGGCATAATCCCTGTCCTAGTCCTGCTGGCCACTCCTGTCTTCAAATTATACCGTGTTTAGAGTATGTAGATCTAACATGTCTGGGCCCTTCTATTGGAGGTGCTTGAATCTAGCAAGACAAAGAATTGAGTTGGGGTTCTCAGCTGATTCCTGCCTGTAGCTGAGTGGGAATAGAGCTGTCTGAGCCCAGCAGTGTAGTTCCAATCTCCCCTGGTGCACATCAACTGGGCCCGAGGTGGGACCTCCAGCAGACGTTCCTGGAAGCAGCTGGGATAGGGAATAAACCATAGCTACTGCCTGCCCAGCTGGGGGACCAACGCTGGCTGGTCACAGGTCTTATTGTCTGTTGAGGGTGTCTGACCCACGAGGTGCTGAACAGAGCCTTGGTTTTATTCCGATTCATACCTTGTGGTTCGTGTCACGATCATCCACACGGACGGTTTACGGCATGACTATTTTAATAGAGGCGAGGTGTGAGCCGGCGGCCCGCCCGCCTGGGCCGCGGCTCAGCACAGGGAGCTGATCTCCCGCTCGCTGCAGCCGACGCTGCAGCAGGATGTGGGCAGCAGCCTGGCCGCTTCGCGCTTCTGCAGCGCGGGCGTTCTCCCGGCGCGCCGCGAGTCTCGCTCCGTCCCAGGCGTGATTTCTTCGCTGTCGGTCCCCGGCCTCTGCTCCGAGTATGTCAAGGGGTCGGTGTAACCATTGTTCCCTCGTGAGAAAGGCAGGGGATCGTCACTCTCTGTCGCAAGAGAATTAGAAGCTAAATATCAGAAATTACGTACTGATGAGTGGTTTATAATACTTATCTTTACTAGAGAGAGCAGCCTATAGCTGGGGAGCTGAACGTGTGATCCTCCGTGTTTCTGATGTGAGCAATCGAGAGGTGCCAGCTCACTGACTTCTCACCAGGGCAGTATCACGATAGATAAACAAGGTGCACGTTCTGTGATTAACATGTTAAAAACCCAATAATTTATGGATTTATCCTGAAGAGTATTCTTTGTAGAACTGTTGCCGTATCGGTCTTACACTGACTGCTAAAACTGTGGTTTGATGCGTCAGCGCCACTTAACCCTGGAGCTGCTTGTGGGGTTCCTGAAATGCAGATATTACGTTAAGGCATCAGATACCCCACAATTTCAAAATTCCTGGGTGAAATTACGCTTGCGATTTATGAGCATTTTAAATGCCCCATTTTAAAATACCAATTTAAAATCAGGCACTGCCTGGTGGTGTGTGTAAAGGTGTAGTAGTTCTCTCGTTAGCTTAGCAGCGGGGATTTCTTCTCCGTTAAGAGCCTCTCGGGTCGGATGTTGCAGGTGGCATCGCTTTTTGTGTTTAAAGGTGCTGCTACAATAGGATTTTCTAAAAAAGGCTGCATGGGAAGTGTAGGAGGCCTCCGTTCCTGTCATCTGCCTGGTTGATTTTCTTTTTTCTAGTTATTTTAACCTATCAGAGTACACATTTCTAGCAGTGCATGGGGTGGCAGAATTTTCTGGCTCTAAAAATGTGCTCATCAATGAACAACATAAATAATAATAACATCAATATAAACAATGATAAAACCCTATAAATAGCAATATATACAGCACCACGTGAAGGTGCTGAAATTGCAGAGTATATATTCAACATACTTTTCTTCCAACTTCAGAATATTATAACCAAATTTCTGGTTTCTCCCGGGGAAAGCGCTGTGTTCTCCTGAAGGCAACGGTAAAAAAACTTGCGCTGACTGCAGCAGAGCTCGACTCTGACATTTCAAATAAGAGATTTTTCAGTGGTAGCCTTGGGCATCACTCGTGGTGACTCGGAAAATGTTGATCTAAACGGTTTTTGTTGCTCCCACTAAGCTAAGCCAGGCGAGCTGCGTGGCTCTGCGCAGAGGTGCAGCCTAGGGGGGGTGCGGTTCTCCCGGATCCCCTCGGAGCTGGGCGCTCCTCGCAGGGGCAATAAGCCTGTAGCGTGTTAATTAGTACTTACCAAAGAGGTAACGATAATCGGCCACATGCCTCCTCCACCGAGAGCCGCCGCAGGTGAAGACGACGGCTCTGACAAAGTCTCTCCCGCAGAGCTTCACGGTGTTGCCTTCACCTCTTCCTTCCCCTGCTGCGATCAGGAGAGCCAGGAAGGCCAGCGCCAGCGCCGTGCCCCTCATCCTGTGATGGCGAGCTTCCCGCTGGGGTTTGGCAGGGCAGGAGGGATCTGTGTCGGGAGTTCCACTGAAATCCCCTCATTTATACCGATGGCCTGTCCGCTCCACCGAGTAAGGGCTGGTTCTGAGGATGACTTAATGTTTGCTAAAAAGGAGTTAATCGCTTGTTTCCGGTCGTGTTTTGAGTGCTTTGGGGTTTGTGCTGAGATTTTGGTCAGGTATTAAAGACTTCGGAAAAGTGCGTAACTGCTTTACTATAGGAACACAGGTAGTATAACGTGTTTATAGGGTACGGGCTTAGATCAATACTGTTAATGTGTATGTTCTGCAAGAATGGAAGGGTGTTTATTACGTGATTTGTAGATAATGGGTTTAGTCTCTTCCCAGCCGGCTGTGCTACCGTAGCCTGTTGCCCAGTCGTGCCTGTTGTCACAATTCAGGCAAGGTTGGGTCTTTTTCTGTGAGTGGTCCCAAACGAAAACGGGAGTGACTTCTTCCAGCAATGCCCACAGTTGCGTACCTCTTCCTTACCCCTGCCTTGTTCTCTTGCCCAGCATCCCCTTGTCAAGCTGGTGACTTCACTGGGCAATCCCCCAGGTTCTGAGGGGGTTTTGTGGCCCATGTAGGTATTGTGTATCTCCGAGGTGAGGCCAGTGGATGTGGTCCTTGTCCAAAAAGGCATAGAAAAGAGAGGGAGAGGCTCTGAACAAAGCACAGAATAGCTGCAGATCAGCATCCTGGCTGGCCTCTTCCTTTGGGTCATATCTGGATGACAGAAGCGTGTTCACTAAAGCAGCGTGGAGCAGTGCCGCTGTGCTCTGGGACCGGAGCTTAGCAGATGGCTTATGAGAGCCATCCCTTCCTATTGCTTTGGATGTTGTTGGCAGCGGTTGCTATAAGCTTCTATAAAAAATTCTTGCAATAAAATGCCTTAAGGAGAAGATTTGGCCATTACGAGGTCAGAAATTCCATGTTTAAGAACAAAATACGTGAGGAACTTTGGAGATCTTTATCACTTCCTAGCACCACAAGTGTTTTCCAGCACCATAATGTTACGGTTAATTAGTTTACATGATGTGCAGGGTGAATTACGATGTGTTACAGCCTTGACAGAAAGCTTGTTCTTTACCAGTAGCATCAGTAAGTAAACAGTCCTGACTGCCAGTGGAAAATAGAGGGTGTATTTTGTTCAGATTTGTAATAATGATTAACACATGATTCGCCTTAATGAGCATCTTTCTTTGAAATGCACAAAGATTAATTTTCTGTCAAGGGTGAACTTGCACGTTCCGAGCAAAATGTGCAGAACACAGGAGGAAGTGAATGTTAATGCATCACAAATGATCTTTAACTTCAGTGATGTGTTTAAATGTTGGACATTATTGTCAGGCTAATGAGAGAGTCTGAATGTCCCATGTCTATAAAATACACGTCTCGCTGCATCGTCGAGAGCCGGCAGGTGCCGTCTGTGGCAGCGGGCAGGCAGAGCGCCCGGATCACCCGGCTCCTGGGGCAGCGTATCCCGGCTGCGCCCGCCAGGCAATAGGGCTGGAGCCAAGATCTTCAGTCACAGAATCCCAGCGTGGCAGGGGTTGGAAGGGGCCTCTGGAGATCACCTCATCCAACCAGCTCACCCAGCTGCTCCAGCAGCTCACCCAGGATCACATCCAGGCGCCTTTGGAATCTCTCCAGAGAAGGAGACTCCACAACCTCTCTGGGCAGCCTGGGCCAGGCTCCCACACCCTCACACCAAACAAGTTTCTCCTCCTGCTCCCATGGAACCTCCTGGGTTCCAGCTGGTGCCCGTTGCCCCTTGTCCTGTCGCTGGGCACCACTGACAAGAGTCTGGCCCCATCCTCTTGCCCCCCATGGGCCCTTGAGCTCTTACTCAGCATTGCTCAGATCCCCTCTGAGGCTTCTCTTGTGCAGCTCAGCAGCCCCAGGGCTCTCAGCCTTTCCTGGGCACAGAGATGCTCCAGGCCCCTCAGCATCCCTGCAGCCTCTGTTGGACTCTCTCCAGTAGTTCTTGTCTCTCTTGAACTGGGGGGGGAAGCCCAGCACTGGACCCAGTACTGCAGAGGTGGTGGGCTAGGGGAGGTGTTGGGATCTCAGAAAACACAGATCTGGCTTCTAGAGCTGCAGAAGCCAACCCTTGTTCCAGGACCACACTGTTCCCCCATGTGAGGGACTTGGAGAAGTGGAATGGAGTGAATTGAAACTGCATTGTCCTCGCTTGTCAAGGGTCTCTGCTTTTGCCTGGTGGGGGATGATCTGCATCTCACAGGAGCACCCACTTGAAGTTCAGCTCTCGGCCTCAGCGGTGCTTTGTGGGATGCCAGACAAGGTGGATCTGATGAAAAGTCTGTCCATTTACTGTGTGATTTCACAGGGAGGATGCTGGTGTCATCACGGGCTGTGTTACGGAGCGCTCTATACAGGAGGTGATTTGGGTGGTTTTCCTTTTTGAGTAACCCATGGAGAAAAGTCCTTGGAGGCAAAAAAAGGAGGAAAAACCCAAGGAGAAAAGAGTACGGAGACCTTTCTATTGCCTGATCGGTGTTATAGGGAAGGCATCTGCGTATTAACCCCATCGCTCTAATGAGGGGGCACTTCCAGGGGAAAATCTCGAAGTTTCTAACCAGGATAGTTTCGGGGAGAAATTTTAATGATTGAAAACAGAAAAAAATAACAAGTTTATGTTAATATTACAAGAAATCTTTCTTGCTGTTGACCAGGGGTATCATTTAGCTACCGTTTAACAGCCCCAGCAGGACCAATTACGTCACGTAAGGTACCAACCTGCAAAACAAGGGGAAAAAAGAGCTGTGTGACAGAGTTATTGCAACATGAACTGTGCAGTGACCCCAGATTCCTATTTATGAACCGAGAACTGAATTGCTTGTGCCGTAAGGATCCGCAAAGCAGGCTAAGGCAGCTTGTATTACATCAGCTGATTCCTGGGAATTCTGTTAACACTGCGCTTACCCCTTGGAAAAGGCCCTTGTTGGCAGGCCTGCTTGGATTCCGATGGTAGCATCACGCTTAGGAGCACGCAGACATAGATCTTATTTAGAAAGAAAATTCATTCCAAGCTGATATATGGATGGTAGCTGCAGTTAGATGTGATTGCGCCTCAAGTAATTCTCTCCCTAGCACTGATGGTATCACGGACCTGTCGTGCTACGCCTTGGACATACCTAAGCTGAGGAAAACCTTGTCGTTACCAGAAAAGGGAGAGAAAAGTGGCTGGTGCTGGAAAGCAGGGTCCCTCTGGCTAGTGAGGCTCTGTGACTCGGTGACCCGTTCTGCCACATGCGCAAAGGCTGTGAAATGAAGCACTGGTATTTTTAGTCCTGCTCTGGTAAAAAAAAAAATCATCCCTATGTTCTTACTAACTCTTATATCTAGAAAATTATCCCTATATTCTTATTAATGGAAAAACTTCTCTGCTCGGAGAACTTGGGCTGCTTTGTGGTGATTTGTAGGGGAAAAAACCCACTTAGTTTTATTTTCTAAGCTTAACAACAATGGTCTTGCTTTTAGTTTTGAAGGAAAATACCTTTGTGCTCTGTGGTTTACAGCACTTAGCCAATGAGGCTGGTAACGATGAGGATTTCTGAAAGCAATGCTGACAGTTGTGAATTATTAATGCTTAATACCTGAAGAATGAAGGTTAGATTAACGTCAGCACGTGCGTTCTTTCCAACTTACGTTTAGTGTTTTGCACCACGTAATTCAGAAGGGGTTTTAAGACCTGCTTTACAAATTGGCAACCCAAAGCTCCTCGCTGAAAGGACAAAGGGACCAGCGTGGCTGAGGGCTGCAGGCCGGCTGCAGATAGATCCTGCAGGGAGGATCCACCTGGAGTAACCAGGGGGCATCAGGATTTTGTACCACGGAGCAGTGGAGCTTTGGTATAAATTAGCACCGATTTATGGAAAAGCGAGCAGGAGGGATTCATGGTTGCCATCAGGCAGCTGTTACAGTGCTGCCGACACAGAAGCCGTGCAATGGTGTGACTGGAAAGGGACCGGGTTGTAAGGCAAGCCAATTCTCACGTGTCATCTAGGACAGACAAGCCCTTCTAAAAGAGCCAAAGGACTACTGGGTTTGCTGTACCAACAAAGAGAGACAATCTTGTTGGTGGCCAGGAGAGGGCACGTCATTCCTGCCTTGTCAGCAGGTAATGGCAAGCTGCCAAATGCACTTAGAGGAATCTGCACCTTCCTGCCCTTGCCCCAACGGTCCTTCCCAAATCCAGCTCTGGCCAACCTCTGGATTTGCGATGAAGTGAAACCTGAAGTTTGACATCAACTTACCTGTTCCTGAAGTTTCTAGTGGAATGGCATGCAGAAGAGCAGGAATCATACAATCAGAGACTGGTTTGGGTTGGAAGGGAAGATCATCTAGTTCCAACCTCCCTGCTATGGGTGGGGACACCTCCCACTAGACCAGGTTGCGCAAGGCCCCATCCAACCTGAGGATGAGGAACCACCTCAGGTTTCAATCTGGCTATGGAATTGTATCTGATTCCACCTATTTCAACACTTATTAGCGAGATCATTACCAGAAACCCCTTTTCTGAGGAATGAAGCACCAGATGAGCAGGCAGGCTTGGAGGACCACCACCTTCTTCTAGTGGAAATCATACCTTACTACTGCTGGGCACAGCCAGGTTCTGCAGCTCAAACACGCTGACTTCTCCTTTGCTGTCCCCTACCAGAAGGCAGTCGGTGTTCTTAGCAAAGAGCACAGCTGTGAATGTCACTCCGGGGTTGGCAAAGCAGGAGATCGTGGGTTTCAAGCTGCAACCCAGCAGAGGGAAGAATTAACAGGTAATATCTGGCAGTAACACAAGCCTGAGACATGCTGCGTGTTTTACTCTTCATATTCTCAGTTAACTCAGAACTGGTGAGGCTGCACCTCGAATCCTGGGGTCAGGTTTGGGCCCCTCACTCCAAGAAGGACATTGAGGGGCTGGAGCGTGGCCAGAGAAGGGCAACGGAGCTGGGGAAGGGTCTAGAGCAGGAGTGTGGTGAGGAGCAGCTGAGGGACCTGGGGGTGTTGAGCCTGGAGAAAAGGAGGCTCAGGGGAGACCTTCTGGCTCTGCACAACTCCCTGCAAGCAGGTTGGAGCCAGGTGATAATGGTCTCTCCTCCCAAGGAACAAGTCATAGGACAAGAGGAAACAGCCTCAGGCTGCACCAGGAGAGGTTTAGGTTGGACATGAGGAAAAACGTTTTCCCAAAAACGGTTGTGAAGGGCTGTGCCAGGCTGGGCAGGGCAGTGGTGGAGTCCCCATCCCTGGAGGGGTTTCCAAGCTGTGGAGATGTGGTGCTGAGGGCCAGGGGTTAGTGGTGCCCTGGCAGTGCTGGGGGAACGGTTGGACTCAATGATCCTGAAGGTCTCTTCCAACCAAAACAATTCTATGGAAAACTGAGGCAGTATTTTGTTTGGTCCCTACCAGAAGCTGCTATTAACCAAGACATCCCAGTTCCCTAAAATCTGCCCTATTGCCTAATACGGGGGTGGTGGGAGTGGTTAATATTTTTATTATATGAATAATCTGCTTTGTGCTCCCACAAGACTTGGCAGGGCTCCCACTCCACTGCGGGCTTGGTGCTGTCATTAATACTAATTAGTGCAGACCAGCAGTGTAAAGCCACAGATGAACTCAGCTGCACGTGAGGTGTGGAGCTACTTCACAGTCATGGGAGAACGCAAGAGGTGCCTGAACTTCCCACCATCTTATCTTTACAAAAGTACCAACATAGCTTGGTCTTGATACTTTTCCTTTTAACTACAGCAGCAGTAGAATCACTAATTTCTGCAGAAAAAATGCAGATTTACCCTTTATCAGTTCCACAAGGCATCCAGCTCCTCTTAGCATCACAATTCTCTGGTAATTACCCCCCATTTTTACAAAATGAGTATTTCAGTGTGCGATATTTTCAGTATCTAAGCAAGCCAGTGGCACAGAGCTGTCACGGCCTGAGAACAATCCTGATGAGGCAATAACGTGTAGCCTTTGGGCCATAAAGTTTCAGAATCTTCTCTGAGAAAAGTAACGACTTACATGCTGACACTAAGATCCCAGATCTCTGCTCTGCTTTCGTTGACCGCTGCAAATACGACAGCTGATTTTGGAGACCACATGATGTCATGAACAAAAGCAGTGGTGGAACTGAACGTTAAAATGGGCGTCTGCGAATCCTGGTGCCATAAAATAATGCTCCAGTCCGCGGAGCAGCTTAGGAACATGTCCGTGCTGAATGGATTCCAAGCGACTCTGTACACAGGACCCTTGGTGTTTGGGAAGAAACAAAAGAGACCGTTGTGTTATTGTAGAGCTCCAGCCTCACAGGAGGTGTTTTAATAGTGGCCTTTCCTGGAGAGCCCTGACTCTCCACATTAGACAACAGGAAGAAGTTCTTTACTATGAGGATGGTGGCTCACTGGAACAGGTTGCCCAGAGAGGTGGTGGAGGCCCCATCCCTGGAGATGTTCAAGGCCAGGCTTGATGGGGCTCTGAGCAACCTGCTCTAGTTGCAGATGTCCCTGCTCAGTGCAAGGGGGTTGGACTAGATGACCTTGAAAGGTCCCTTCCAACCCAATGCATTCTATGACTCCTCTGAGCTTGCAGCAGACCCAGCGTTGTGGCGTGTGTACCCATCAGAAATGAGGTTGCAGCAGATGGGATGAGACAGGAGAGATCTTCGGGATAAAAAGCACTCAGCGGATTCTGACCCTTCAGCAGTTGTGGGGAGAAGCTGCCGCTGAAAGAGCAACTTCTTGGGGAAGCAGAGACGTTCAAAAGGAGGTGCTCTTAAAGCACGGCCGTTCTGCCAGAGGTAAGAGTGTTTGAGTGTGGTTTGTAGGACAACCAGTTACTGATTGTGTTCTTAAAACAGAACTAAAGCTTTAAAACAGTTCATAGGACAAGTTTTAATAAATTACGTTAAAATAATCCTTATAATGCAGAAAGTAAACGTGTTAGGCTGTGATTCTTTATGCCGTGGGGATTCATTCCTAATATAAGAAAAGAAGTTTAGGTTTCTTTTGTTGCACGTGCTTTGTTTAGTAAATATAAGCAAAGAAATGGTTACATTTGTGAACTTAATGGAATAGTTTCTGCTGTCATCACTTTTTCTATGTATCACTCACCTTATGGCCTCTGTATGTCTTTAGAAACTGCTCATTGCATGAACAAGAGCAGAGGTGGATGTGACCCTCTTCTGTCCCAGCAAGGTAACAATCAGTATCCTGAAAGAAAAGCAGAGGTAAGAAGTTAATCCTAAAATGGATTAACCTATTTATCACCAGTCCGAACGTCTCTGAGTGACTGGATGAGTTTGGCAGTGATGGTCCTCTGAGGAGCAAAGGTGGAGAAGCCAGCTTCTCCATCTGGGCAGAACTTGGCTCCTGAAAATCTTGGACTCTCTGTGATCCACATGGACAAATGCATGAATTCTTCTTATGCTCTGAGGACAAAATACTCAGCTGGATGAAGAGGAGAAGCACAGCCATCTAAGTCCTGGACTCAGGAAGTGTTGAACAGCCAAATTCTCACGGATTTGACCAGCACGCAGAGGAGAGCTACGCTAGGAGCTGGCCCAACATGAATGTGAGTAACACGGCTGAAATGGTATAGAGCTGTTCACATACAGGGATTCCTTGCTTGGTGTAATGCACGATCTGTTTTGGGTAAAACTGTTCGTAGCTAAGAAGCGATGTGTTTCAGAACTGAATATGCTCTCAATACCTGTGCTGAATCCCAGCCCAGTGCATACTGAAGTAGCTCCAGCTGTGGATCTTACCCCTGCTGCATAGTGTTCCTGCATAATCATTTTCGTGTGCGCTCACAGCCCCGCAGCCAACGTCCTCCTGGGCTGCATCCCCAGCAGCGTGGGCAGCAGGGCAGGGAGGGGATCCTGCCCCTCTGCTGCGCTCTGGGAGACCCCCCTGCAGTGCTGGGGCAGCTCTGGAGTCCTCAGCACAGCAGAGACATGGACCTGCTGGAGCGGGGCCACAGGAGGCCCCAGCAATGATGGGAGGGCTGGAAGCCCTCTGCTGGGAGGCCAGGCTGGGAGAGGTGGGCTTTTTGTGGCCTTGTAGAACTTCAAGGGCCCTGTCAGAAAGATGGGGAGGGACTTTTGAGCAGGGCCTGTTAGGACAGGACAAGGTGGGGTGGTTTAGAACTAGAAGAGGGAGATTGAGACTAGAGAGAAGGAAGAGATTTTTGACGCTGAGGGTGGTGAGAGCCTGGCACAGGTTGCCCAGAGAGGTGGTCGCTGCCCCATCCCTGGCACCATTGCAGGTGAGGTTGGCCGGGGCTCTGAGCAACCTGCTCTAGTTGCAGATGTCCCTGCTCCCTGCAGGGGGGTTGCACTCGATGGCCCTGAATGGTCCCTTCCAATCCAAACCATTCTGTGATTCTGTGAGTACTTTAGCCAGGGTGGACTTTCTGAGCCTACCTGTGGATGGAAGTCAAAGCACATCCCAGCTGCCTGTCGAGATACCGGAGCTTCACTTTTCCTTTCTTTTTCACCTGGTATTTTTTTCTTACCACTTGCTCTTCGCTTTATTTTCATCAGATCTGTGCAAATAGCAAGAGTTTTTGTCAGAGAGGTACGTGACAGCGCCATGAATAACTCGTGCTTCTTTGGAATGCTCAACGGGTCTTAAATGTTTTGTGTGTGATAACTGGTATAAAGAACATCACCCGAAGTGAAACGAAGCAATTGTAATTTTAGGTATTATCCCTCTGCCAAAAAGCTTCAGGGGAAATGCTCACCAGTGCAATCCAGTCTTTTCTGTATGAACCACTCGGTTATTCGGCCGTCTGCTGCGACACAAAGTAATCTCTCTTTATTGCCACCTCCTGCAGCACCTCTGTCCTGTTCCACCCACCGCAGTTGCCACACGGGACCTGTATGGTTAGTGGAGGAGTCACTGGGACAAAAGGTGTACAGGATAAATCAGACAGGAACAAAGACAAGGTGATATATTTGAGAAATCATTAACTTTCCACTTTGTAACGAACAGTGTGGGACAGAAATGTTTAACTTTTCCTTAATCAGTGTTCAGATTTTTATTTGTTTATTTTCTCCAAGAAAATTTTTCTATTTTATCAGGCATGTTTGAGATTTAGTTTCAGGGCACTGTTTGTGCTGACACACCTTTCACTGCTACCTGAATCATGGAATCAATCTGCACCTTGCAGGAGAACGCCCTAGACCTGGGGAGCTGCTCTTAGGGCAGAAGTCTCCCTGATCACCCCCTCGTTCTCATTTTTAATTAATTACTGCTTATCCCTCACCTATTCTGATGTTCTTTCCATTTTTGGCAAATGGAATCAGTGAGGAAGCACCAAAAGCTACCACTGGTCTCCCACAAGGATTTGTCATCTGGGGCAGGATTATCCTAGTTAGTACAAGGAGTACAAAATGGTCGTGTGGTGGTAACTCGCTGCATTTTCCTAAGTCAGAGCGTAGTACTCATTTGTTTCACCTTCCCAATGCAGGGAACTCACTCTGTGTGCACAGCACAGAGACTTTCATACCCCAAATAAGGACTGGTGGTGTTCATGGAAGCAGAAATAATAATAATAATAATAATAATAAATAATTTAGGTTGGAAAAGAGACCTTTAAGATGATCAAGTCCAGCCACTAACCCAGCCCTGCCAGGGCACCACTAACCCCTGGCCCTCAGCACCACATCTCCACGGCTTGGAAACCCCTCCAGGGATGGGGACTCCACCACTGCCCTGCCAGTAAGAAATTGTTCCTCATGGCCAACCTCAACCTCCCCTGGTGCAACTTGAGGCTGTTTCCTCTTGTCCTAAAATTTTATGTCCTATCATAAATTTTTGTCTCTGTAGTTTTGCTCCAGAAACTTCTAGTATTTGAGAGTCTTGTTTATGAAGGTGTTTCCAGTCAAAACTCTTAAGATACCGGCAAAAGTTTGAAATGAAAAAATTGTGCAACATTCCTGGGCATTCACAAGCTTTCCTTACCAAGACTGTTACTAATCCTTCAGCTTCCTAGTTGTGGCTATTCTTTTATTTGTTATTTGCTAAGACCAAGCTGGGAGGAGATGGGAAATCACGTTCTTACCTGCTGTCCAAAAGCGCGGCATCGTTACAACTCCGTACATCATAGACTGCGACTGAACCGTTGTACATTCCAACTGCTAAAAGATTGGGGCTTGCCAGAGAAAAATCCAGCGCAGTGACACCATGTTCACACCGGAAAACACGCTCTGGCCACTGACCGGTGGAAAAATACAATAATTTCAGTTAGTTTCTTAGTTTACCTTGGTCTTCTCAACCCTGGGTACTAAACTGCAGGTGCTGCTGGAAACTTCAAGTGCTGATGACCACAGTGACTGCTTCTGGACAGAAATGAGGTACTATATTCTACATGGTTCCCTTCGTTTCTTGCTGCAACTGATAAAATGTTGGTGTGATAAATATGCATCAAAGACTTGGCTCTGCATGATTTAAATCAGTTGCATGTGCAGTTTTGGCCCAAGTGAAGTTTTTAATTTGTTTTAGATTTAATCAATTTAAAAACTGATTTAACAAATCAAACTAAAGGCGTAGAATTTTATGGCAATCAGATGGGTTTTACTGAGGCACTCTGAGGTTTCCAAGATTATTTTTAAAAATGGCTAGTTTGAAAAGGCTCACTTTTCAGATGGATAGGTGAAGGTGTAAAGGTTGCACCTATGAAATCTACTGTCCTTTTGACAGTATTAGGAGAAGTTAGATTAGATAATTATTTTTTTTCCTTCAGCCAAACAGAATTTCATGGCACAACAGAAGATGGATTGGAAAGAATAATCTTTAAATTGAAAATACAGATGTTCTCTGTAATGAGAGATTGGAAGTATTGAACAAATGGCCTACAGATTTTGGAAAACAATAGGTAAATGGATTTATTTTCACATTTGCTGCGCTCAAGACTTTTGCAGTCTAAAAAATAATTTCTACACACCTGAGTCTACCCCTCAGTGAGAACAAAACAGATTTACAGTCTGGGGTAGGTCTCCCTAGGGACTGGAAATGGGATACAGGGATCTGCAGTGCTGCGTTGCCTAGCATAGATGGTACTGCCTGAGAGCTGGGACCATCTGTTCATTGCTCAGTGGCCTGGGCACAACGAGTTTAGCTCCTGCGAGCAGGTGTCCGTGTTACCAAACCACCAGTGCAGTCCACACCGCTGCTGGAAGTGTCAGGGGAGAGGACAGACAGGCACAGGAACTAAACTGCTTCCTACAGGTGCTTTCTTGGGTCGGGATTTAAGCCCATTGCTAAGGGCTGCAGCTGGAATCAATTTTCCAGAAATGGGTGGTTTGGTCTAGCAAATTCCACCTACTGGCCAGGTCTTGCTTTTTGAAACAGAAAGAGGGAAATTAAAAAAGTTTAAATAGCACAGCAGAAAAATGCATTGCAGAAAAACTGAAGACAAAGAAAGAAAACCAACTGGCTTCTCGTTACCATGGGGTTCTTCAGGGACCAACAGCAAGCCAAGCCTTTCTTCTGTTCTTTAAAATCAAACGCTTCGTAACCAACAGCTAAAAGATCCTAAAAGCACAGATTAACATTTCAGGTTAACTTGAAGTTCAGTTGTATATTTTTTAAAAGGCAACTTTCTGCTAAGCAAGACTCAATGCAAAGTCTGGGAAAACAACACTCGTGTCGCAGGCAAGTAGAGTAACGTACAAGAACAGAATTTCCAGAATCCTGGAAACTGGTTCAACAACATGTGTGTTCACAGTTGCTCTCAGGTGTGTTTGCAGTCCCTCCTCCCTGGCCATCATAAAAACATGTCCCTTCCCAGAGATGAATAGACGTTACTACACATTCAGGTATGGTTCTAGAGTATTTAATGGAATACATAATAATACTTCTGCTTTTCTCTGTGCAAGGAGCTTCAGTGACCACCTCAGACTCCTCTTAGCTCTTACAGTGGGGTCCAGTGAATTCTATTAATTCCTTTTTGTAAGTAGAAGTGGGAAACTGAAGCAAGACTTCAGTCTTCAATTCCATAATTTTTTTTTTCCTACACACAAGTTGAAATAACTAAACTTTACTGTTAACCAAACACTTTAAAAGTAGGTATTTGTTTGCCTTAGAATTCTAAGACTGAAGTCTATAATCGTGTCCAGCTTTGTGATACTTGGGGATCTATGTTCTAACAGTTTGAAATGGTCTTTATTTTCTCAGTTTTTTCCCCCTTGGGGCAATCTTGCTGGTTTTATGTTTCTCATCCTCACCTGCTTTTCACCTTCCTTCCATTCAGTATTTCTGTTGTGGCCAGAGGAGAGGTCTGTTGGAAAAACTGAGCCTCTGAAAGTGGAGATGTCTGGGTCATTCTCACCTCCACTGAAACTGAACTAAATAAACTCAGGCCAGCTGCTCAGAAATCTGTGCCTGTTATTATGCACCTTGAAGTCTGATGGACACTGCTTTTGTAAGAGATTGCTGTTAGAAACAGAGATGTGGTATCTAAACTACCGTGAATAAACTCCACCAATGGTGATAAAGTTTAGTAGTAGGGGTTTAAATTTTGACTTCCAGTTCTATAACAGGCCAAGTCTATTATATTAACATCAGGTGACTGCCCGTGGTAAACTGGACCAATGAAATAAAATTAAATTCTGGAGCAATTAAAGCTGTTGATACATCTCTGATACAAGAGAGATCTCGAGGTGCTGGAGTGAGTGCAGAGGTGGGCAACAAAGCTGGTGAAGGGCCTGGAGAATAAATCTTATGAAGAGTGATTGAAGGAGCTGGGACTGTTTAGTTTGAGGAAGAGGAAGCTCAGAGGAGACCTCATCACGAGGTTGGTGCTGGTCTCTTCTCACCCGTAATTAGCGATAGAGCAAGAGGGAATGGCTCAAGCTGCAACAGGGCAGGTGTAGGCTGGACATTAGGACAAAATCTTTCACAGAAGAGTAGTCAGATACTGGAATAGGCTGCCCAGGGAGTTGAGTCACCATCCCTGGATGTGTTTAAGGGTCATTTAGATGTGGTGTTGGGGGTATGGTTTAGGGGAGAACTTGTAGAGGAGGGTTGATGGTTGGACTCGATGATCCCGAGGGTCTTTTTCCAACCTGAATGATTCTATGATATCTAGGAAAAGCCTAGAGCAGTGTAGAATAATGTAGCAGTATTGTTACATGGAAGGACAAAACACAGGGAGTGGGATGCAGTGATAAGCTACCTGACCATAGGTCTGAGATCCTTCCCAACAAAGTAGACCAAAATCAACAACTCCTGGCACTATTTTGTAAATAGCTTAAAGTCATAGAATTGGTTTGGTTGGAAGAGACCTTTATGATCGAGTCCAACCGTTCCCCCAGCACTGCCAGGGCACCACTAAGCCATGTCCCTCAGCACCACATCTCCACGGCTTGGAAACCCCTCCAGGGATGGGGACTCCACCACTGCCCTGCCCAGCCTGGCACAGCCCTTCACAGCCCTTTTGGGGAAGACATTGTTCCTCATGTCCAACCTAAACCTCGTGCAACTTGAGGTCGTTTCCTCTTGTCTTATGACTTGTTCCTTAGGAGAGGAACCCAGCCCGGACCCGGCTTCAGCCTCCTTTCAGCAAGCTGTTGAGAGCAAGAAGGTCTCCCCTGAGCCTCCTTTTCTCCGTTGCTGAAGAAGGTTTGCTAACTCACAGGGTTTACTCTGCTCCAAGCCATGCTGCTCACGCTGTGACCATTGGTTAAATCACATGTATATGACCACAGCCGCTCCAGTCTGGGAGGTACAATTTCTTCTGGGGTTTTATCTGGATCTGACCGAATTGATGAGTCAGTGAACGCTTCCTTCTGCTCTTCTTTATGCTTCTTTTCCTTGTCATGCTCTTCCCGTTTAGCTTCTTTCACAGCTTCTACCTTACCACTAGTGTTTGAAGTAACGCCGGGATCTAAAATGCACAAATACGGCAGAGTTTGAGTAGTAACATTTCACTTCTCTAACTCCAGCCATTCACATCAGAAGAAAAATTTGCCCCTTCAGCAAATATTTTGCAGAAAATGAAGACTGGAGGACATAAGACATCCTGTCTTCTAAAACTGAGGCTGAAATGTGATGGGGATGCAGAAGATGGCTGGATCAGGCTGCAGTGTGCCAGTGATGCTCCGGGTGTTTAATGAGTGGATTTAGCTACCCAGGAACAAGGTATGGATTGAAGTCCACCTCCCACCAGGAATGTTTCTAACCTCTCCTATTTAAAAGTTTGTTTAAACAGAGAGTTTTTCAAGTTCGATGCCAGCGTTAAAGAACCACAATTAGGCATCGATGCTGTAACACCAGAGCTAAGTTACAAGATGCTGTAATAATTTGCTCATTACTTGGGAAAATTAAGTGTAGAGCATATTTTTAGACTGTTTGCTAAGTATTTTTTTGTTTATGTAATGTGCAAATCATAAATTGATCTCAGGTGACTGTTAACAAGAACACAATAACTGCCATGTCAGAAAAAAAGTCCTTCTGGGCAGTATGATGCTCCAGCTGTAGCTAGCTCCAGAAGAGCGACAGATACGTAGAATCATTTAGGTTGGAGGAGACTTTAAAGACCATCGAGTCCCACCATTAACCCTGCACTGCCACGTCACCACTAAACCATAGAATCATAGCGTGGTTTGGGTTGGAAGGGACCTTAAAGATCATCTAGTTCCAAGCCCCTGCCATAGCGTGTTCCTCAGCACCACATCTCCACAGCTTTTAAATCCCTCCGGGGATGGGGACTCCACCACTGCCCTGGGCAGCCTGGGACAGCCCCTGATAACACTTGTGGGGAAGAAGTTGTTCCTCATGTCCAACCTAAACCTCCCCTGGCACAACTTGAGGCCGTTTCCTCTTGTCCTGTTCCTTGTTCCATGGGAGAAGAGCCCGACCCCACGTGGCTCCAACCTCCTGTCAGGGAGCTGTAACTAGAATATAACAGGTTCATTGCCTCAGAAACTGAAACTCTCGATGACACAAAGAGGAGCAATGCTATAAAAACAGCACAAATCTGCCTTTTTCTTTTTTTCTGAATCCCTGTGTTAACTTGCCCTCCTGCAAAAGGCAAAATATTACTTGGCACGTGGGTCCAGGTAACGCCTCTGCCAGTCTGCAGTTAATGAGTGTTAGACACTGAACATCATCAGGCTAAAACTTCTGCTTATCATCAGTCTCCTTCTAAGTAATAAAAAAACAACTGTAAAAGACATTCCAATGCAAAAAATGGTTGGACAAGTAGCAGAATTAATCTGTATCTTAACTGTCAGGAAACAAGTTTGACTGATAGTTTGGGTAAGTCTCAGTTTGTGATGACAAGGGGGGAAGAGCCAGCTCAGAACTCTTATATCCTGTTCTGCCACCAAGTCCAGTAGGGATGTCTGTTCAAGTGGGTGTAAAACTGTAACGCTCACGTTGACATCTCATAAACTCTCTTTTCTTTGTCTGTTTCTTAAGGGACTTGTCATCTCTAGAGACATTCCACAAAGGATGTAACTCCATGGCTTTCAATAGCCTGCAAAGCTTTGTGCTGAAAACAGAGTAGCCAAAGAAGAAACAAACCTGTAAGGACAGGAAGCTGCCGATAAACTGCAAGTTTGGGCTGAAAAATATTCTCCATTAGAATCCTCTCCATGAAAAATAAATCCTGCCGAAAGCTTTCCGATGATAATATCGCTTCCGAATGGCGTTCCTCCTCGCCGTGGATTCTGGTAAGAGCAGCACTTTCCAAAATTGTTATGGAAGAAGTTGTGCCACCTGACAACAGATAACGCGGGGAAAAAAACAGTTTTGACATGACAATGCTTTGCATATAAAAGTCAAGGGCATAAGAAATTCTCTCCTCCTCTGCCTGCAAAAAGCACGGAAGAATCTATCACCATCAAAAAATACTTCCACCATTTTTTCTTGCTTTAATTTTGTTTTCTTTTATTGCTCAAACACTCCGTGTGATGAGGTACTTCTGGAGTCTTTCCCAACTGATGTTTTGCTTCTACTGGCCTAAGTTAGTACCAGCAAACTTTGTCACTGACTCTTTAAGGTAATTTATGACAACATCATAAGGTCTTGGTGCAGACCTGTCCAAGGTTCTTTAGCAAAGTCTTTCAAGTGCCAAACAGGCAGACCAAGCATTTTCCTCATGTAGCTTTCATAGATTCATAAAATCATGGACTGGTTTGGGTTGGAAGGGACCTTTCAAGGTCATCTAGTCAGACTCCCCCGCGGTGAGCAGGGACATCTGCAACTAGAGCAGGTTTTCAGCACACAACAGTGATGTGCACGGAAACACAGCAGAAATGTGAACCCGGCAGAATGTTACCTCTGTCAGAAGAGACAGCCCCAGTTGCAGTTTTGCTGCTTTCCCCAGTCCTGGCTCTTCTACCTTCTGCTTTTGATGTAGGTTCTATTTCCGACACGTTAAATGAATCGTAGAGGTCCCAGGAGGTGACCGTCGTCCCTAGAAATGCATTACACTGTATTATCAAGTCTCTTGTTTCAGAGCATTATTACAAAGGACCTTGTGCAGCTGAGCAAAGATTTACTCTTTGTACTACGCTCCAACTGATTGGCTTTGAAGCCAACTGGGGGTCGGACAAGGCTGTAGCAGCAGCTGTTGTGTGACTGCAGCAGTCCCATCAGGGTCTTCTGGGCGTGTGGCTTCCCCTCGGCAGGGCCATCTCCCAGAGGAACAATGCTCGTCACCTTGCCTCTGCGTGCTCTGCTTTTCAAACACGGGTTGGGATGAGCCTTGACGACGCTCAAGGCACACAAAAAAGGGGATGATATGTTTTCAAATCAGATAAATACCTATTTTGCTTCTCGTTTTTTTTTTTTTCCCCCCTGCTCATTTTACATACATGCACAAAGGGAAAAGGTTTGGAACAGCATTCCCCAGAGTTTTCTTTGGCCTCCTATATGAAACAAAATGTCCATAGTGAGGCAAAGCTCAGCGTGCACATCTACAACTGAGCTATTCCTCTATCATTTGCTTTAGAGCACTGAGGTCAAGCACTTTGTAAAACTGCTCCTAGCTTGTGAGACTGCCAAAAGTTGCTGCTTTCCCCGAGATTTTAAATCTTGTAACAGAGGTTCTCCTCTTTGCATTACAGCAAATAGAAATAAAAACCCGTGTGACTACAAAGTTGAGGGGAAAAAAGGGAACTGTGTCCTTTCATATTTCAAGAGCACAGCTGAGCGTTAGGCGAAGCTCTGCCTCCTGAGAAGCTCACCCTGCCTGCAAAGTGCTGAGGCAGGACACAGCAGCTCTCCATGCATGTAGTAACTCTTTTGTGGCAGTGGGTACAGGACACCAGCACCAATGTTCAGGTTTTGGGAGGGGTGGGAAAAGGCCCCCCCCAATCCCACTGTCTGAACTTAAAGTGAAGGTTGAGGGAACATCTTTGAGATGGAAGAAAGAAAAAAAAACTTTCCTAGTGTCCTGCCTGTGCGAGGAGTCTTCTGAGGGTCCACGATCTAGCTGTATGCTAGAGTTTCCCCAAATATTTAATAAGCAAACTAAATAGGGCCACAAACCCAGCTGCAAGGGTACAATGCAGCAAATGAGAGCCCATTCTTATTAAAATGCCCTTTCCTCTATGGTACTCAAGAAAGTTTACCTTTCTCTTCCATGATGATCTTGTCACATTGCGCTTCCTTGTTCTTTGCAGCTCCATTAATGGTTTGCATCATTTTTTCTACAAAGCGATCATTACCAGGTCTATTTTTGCAAATGTCAACATAAATCCTATTCCGCTCCCTCGGAAGGAAAAAAAAAAGGATTATATTGACTTTCTGAAAAACATTTGCATTCAGCTTGTCAGTGTATTTAACCACAAGGCGGACAGGAGAGGATAGATACTCCATGTCATAAATGTACTGCTCGGGATTTTTGTGGGTTATTAGATTTCATTTCACACTACATGTCGTCTTTCTGCAGCGATCCCTGACCTTGCGATGCTGTTCTAAGCCAGAAGTGGCCTGTAGAGGTGGACATCAGCACAAATCCCTACTCCGACTACCTTTGCACTTTGGTGGAGCTCAGAGGTACGTAGATCTCATCACTTGGGAGTGAAAGGCAGTGGGTCATAGAATCATTAAGGTTGGAGAAGACCTCTAGGATCATCAAGTCCAACCTTCGTCCCAACATCTCCCTGACCACTAGACCATGTCCTGAAATGCTACATCTACTCGTTTTTTGGGCAGCCTGTTCCAGTGCCCGACCACTCTTTCAGCAAAGAACTTCTTCCTAAAGAAGAAAAGAGACAAAAATGCAACTAGGACATTTCTGTATCACCCAGCCCTCAGGTTCTGTAGGAATGGTCAGTGAGAATTGTGAAACTTTTTCTCTTATTTTGTCTTCAATATTCTAACGACAGACGTAGATTCTACCCTGCCTTAGTCCACCAGCTGGTTGCTGTGCTCAGGACATCAGTGTTCCTCTACAGCTGGCAATACATGCTGTGTCCACCAGCTAAGGCTGACTCATAGGATGCTCTTCCTCTTCCTCCTTGCCCAAAATCACACCAGTGTGATTCACAGGCAGTGGGGGCTGGAGCCCCACCATGAACTTTGTGTGTATACTACCAGAGAAACCACACTTGGGTGAGCTGTTTGACTTGCCAGCTGCAGAACACTGCATCTCAGGCTTTGGGGCTTAGGTCTCCAAAAGCTATGTGACTAGTCTGTCAGGCTGCCATCCATCATGGAGAGAACTTGGCTGCACTCTGGCCCAGTCATCTCCTGGCTGTAAGCCAACACTCGATGCGTTCTCAGTTAACTCCCTACCAAAGTTCATGGTAGTCCAGGGAGGAGACTCTGAAATAGAACTAAGGGGAGACGCGGTATTTTAACAGGTGTAGTCACCTGAGGTGGGGTGAGGTTTCTTCTAGCTAGAAGCGCTCTGAAGGGCTTCAGAGGCAGCCAAGGGCTTCCTTGTTTGGTTCTATCTTTGTTATTCATACACAATTAGCTGCAGATGCTGAGGTTCACGATTTCTTGCTGTTTTCATTAAAATCAAATCGTGTCACTCATGTATACCACACTTCTCCATCTCCTCCTTCCGCCATCCCCTGTGTGTTCCCCTGTCACCATCCCCTGCTCTTGCTAATCTGCCCTGGGCAGTGAGGGAGGGTGTGAACGGGATGCGCAGATGGAGCTGTGAGGAACTGAGGCTGTCTTGTCCAAAGAGAGACTCAAGCCCAGTATGGCTTTAAGCAAAGGTGAAATGACAAACGGTAGCACTCAGAAAACTAGACAGAAGTGTGAGCAGCCTGTGCAGGACGTGGCGATCAGCAGACGTTGGGCGTGCTGAGCACACTACGCGTGTACACAACTACCGATACACGTACTGAACTCTCCCAGCATCTTCTGATCCTGCAGACACCACCACAGATGGCATATCCAACATCCAGAGAGTTTCCGTCTCTCTCAGGTAAATATCCACTCTCCTGTCTAAGACTTCTTCTGTCAGTTCTTCTGTTGTCTCTTCTCGCCTCACCTGCACATCTGAAGAATTATACGAGGTTAACAAGAAGACATTTTCTGCTCTAAATTTAAAAGAAGACAAATTAAAAGTGTTGTAATTATCAAGACAGATCCAGAGAGATAAGGATCCACTGGAGAGGGCCCAGCAGAGGCTATGGAGATGCTGAGGGGCCTGGAGCATCTCTGTGCCCAGGAAAGGCTGAGAGCCCTGGGGCTGCTGAGCTGCACAAGAGAAGCCTCAGAGGGGAGCTGAGCAATGCTGAGCAAGAGCTCAAGGGCCCATGGGGGGCAAGAGGATGGGGCCAGACTCTTGTCAGTGGTGCCAGCGACAGGACAAGGGGCAACAGGCACCAACTGGAACCCAGGAGGTTCCATGGGAGCAGGAGGAGAAACTGGTTTGGTGTGAGGGTGTGGGAGCCTGGCCCAGGCTGCCCAGAGGGGTTGTGGAGTCTCCTTCTCTGCAGAGATTCCAAAGGTGCCTGGACACGATCCTGGGCCCCCTGCTCTGGGTGAGCTGCTGGAGCAGGGGGTTGGACGAGATACCTCCTGGGGTCCCTTGCAACTCCCACCATGCTGGAATTCTGTGAGGAGGCGCCAAAACTTGAGGCACTGAATTCCTTTGTCATTCTGGGCATCTCACATCCACGCGCTGCAGCGTCTCCCAAACCCCAGTGCTCCAAAGAACAGTTAAATCTATAATTACACCGCATATGTTCTTTACCTGATGAGCTCACGGCTGTGTCCCGTCGAGAGCCAGGTTTTACTGTTTCATCTAACACGGATGCAGTCATGGATGTGTTGAATACAGACGTGCTGCTGCTTCCATGTGTCCTTCAGTAACACAGAAAGAAGCAGAAATGGTGTGTGAGAGTCCAGATGTTTTAGCAAAGCACTACGTGGTGGCAGCGTGGTTCTCAGGACAAGCGAGGGAAGACTGTAATGGCACATACAGGGACGCTTGTGTTGTAAAAGAAGTCACAGAAGGAAGAAAAGAATGAAATGATTTGAAAAAGACTTAATGAAGAAGAATTCTTCTGGCAGCATATCCTGAGGCATGAAGTAGCTAATGGAAGAGAAGCTGTGGAGCTCTCAGAGTCATTCTTAGTGTACAATAAGGTGAAGTGCTGGCTGCCTGCCTGCGCTAACACGTACCCCCAGACAGCACTGTTCTCACCCAGAATTTAGATCCTTCTGTGCTCGGCGTGTGCCGAAATGCCTTTGAAATGCACTGCAAAGGGATTTGAAGGAATTAGCTTGTTAAAAAAAACAAGGTAATGTTCGTAGAGGGGATTGCTGTGGTAACCAGAAGCAAAACTCAAGCCTTAGGTACTCTTGGGAGGTTTGGGAGGAAATCCTCGAAAGCTCAGTGCGAGCATTTATAAATATGCAAAAGGCATTTGAAAAAGTCAGTTTTTAAGGTTTGTATGTAAACCCAAAGTTACATAATTTATTTTGTCCTTTAAATGAAGAGTTCTTATCTCCAAACAGGACGTGTTTATTTTTCAGGAGATGCCTTGTATTTTTAAGTCATTTTTTGGTGTATATCTTCTCCTGGTGAATATTCCTACCTCTGACATTCCCCTTTACGGTTGCCAGCCTTGGAAACATGACAGAGATAGTTCTCCAAGAGCAACCTCTTCTGCTCAGAAATCAAAATGGGATTAACTTTGTCAAAGAACACAGTAAATAGTATTTTTCTTTAACTCATATTTGTTTCCAGTGCTGACTTTACTAGTCTTCTAGTCCCTTTGACTAAATAAAGAGCCTCTCCTCTCCCCACAAGTTCATAGAATCATTAAGGTTGAAAAAGACCTCTAAGATCATCAAGTCCAACAGTCAACCCAGCACTACCAGGACCACTAAACCATGTCCTAGAGTGAACATTTAAATGCCTACACACTGCTCAAGAAGGTGATGTGCGTCCTTATTTTTTACCACAAGTAGTTATTTACCTTCTTTTGCAGGACCTAATTGGATTTATCATCCTGAAGACAAAAACGACCAAAGTCCATTGACTCTGTTTATTCCCTCGGTACCGACGTTTGTAAATGAAAAGGAGTGAAACACGCAATTCAGAAGTTTCTGTAGAAGAACATTTTTAGAAATGGAGGAACCTAATCCCAGAGGTAACTTGCTTCAATTAGTTTAAAAGAGGGATTCTTGTTACGTGAACAATCTTTGGATATTTGAAATGAAAGAGGCACGTCTGGAAAAAGATTTGTCAGTACTGAATAAGTATCATTAAAATTGACAACATTCTTTAACAGAAATGTCTAACTCTTCAGTGAAATCAGACCTGGCGTTTCCAGGGCATCTTTCCATACCCACAGCTAAGCAGGAAGGGTAGTGATGAGCTGCAGATGCCGGTTCTCAGCTGTACAGCCGCGCTCAGACCGCCAGAACACAACCCCCCTGCTTGCAAGCACGTATACGTGTAAAGGTTCCATCAGAACTTTGTGTGCAGGCCTAGCCACACAAAGGCTCAGAGGAGACCTTCTGGTGTGACCAGCAGGAGCAGGGAAGTGATTGTCCCCCTGTACTTGGCACTGGTGACACCACACCTTGAGTACTGTGTCCAGTTTTGGACACCACAGGATAAGAAGGACATTGAGGTGCTGGAGTGGGTACAGAGAAGGGCAACGAAGCTGGTGAGGGGTCTGGAAAACATGCTGTATGAGGAGCGCCCGAGGGAACTGGGATTGTTTAGCTTGGAGAAGAGGAGGCTGAGAGGAGACCTCATTGCTCTCTAGAACTACCTGAAAGGAGGTTGTAGTGAGGCTGGTGTTGGTCTCTTCTCCCAAGTAACTAATGACAGCACAAGAGGAAGTGGCCTCAAGTTGTGCTGGGGAGGTTTAGGTTGGATATTAGGAAGAAATTCCTTACTGAAAGAGTGCTCGGGCACTGGAACAGGCTGCCCAGGGAAGTGGTGGAGTCACCATCCCTGGAGTGGTTCAAAAACTGGGTAGATGTGGCTTCAAGGCATGGTCTAGGGGTCAGGGAGATGTTGGACGAAGGTTGGACTTGAGGTCCAACTAGAGGTCTTTTCCAACCTAAATGATTCTATGATTCTCACTCTCCACAACTCCCTGAAAGGAGGTTGGAGCCAGGTGGGGTCAGGCTTTTCTCCCAAGGAATAAGTGATAGGACAAGAGGAAACAACCTCAGGTTGCGGCAAGGGAGGTTTAGGTTGGACCTGAGGAACAATTTCTTGCGGGCAAGGGCTGTGAAGGGCTGTGCCAGGCTGGGCAGGGCAGTGGTGGAGTCCCCATCCCTGGAGGGGTTTCCAAGCCGTGGAGATGTGGTGCTGAGGGCCATGGGTTAGTGGTGCCCTGGCAGTGCTGGGGGAACGCTTGGACTCAATGATCTTGAAGGTCTCTTGCAACCAAAGCAATTCCATGATTCTGTATGTTTTAGGAAGAAGATTTTGAATGACATTAAAAATAGCCCAGAGGTGTGTGTTCCAGTCTGCCTGCACCTCTACGTGTTAGCATTGCAGCAGCAGTTTTGACATAGTCGGTCACAAGTACTGACAAATTCTATTTATTCTATTAGTTACTCCTCAAATTTTAAATGACGACTGTGACCAGAAGGTTTCTGTATTTTGGCAACCCAGTATAATTATTAGCCCTGCACAATTACTGCAAGCTCTCTGAGGAGCAGATGTGTGCCAGGCAGGTCCCCTGTGGGACAGGATCTAAGGACAGCATGTTGCCTTACCTCAAGAGTGACCCTACACGAGCAGTCACTCCTGGTGTCTGACACGTGGACAAAGAGGAGGGAACACCAGATCCTGTGGCCCCAAGGCAAGTATTCGATGCCAAGAGCTTGCCCTGCCTGGGTGCAGCAGTACTGGGATCTGAACGGGAGAGGGGACGGGGTGTCACATCCTTTCCTTCATCATCGAAAACCTGAAGAAATATTTAAATAATGACAATAACTTCACCGTGTTCCCAAAACAAGCGACACTGATGAAACGTTTTATGTCATCTGGAACAAAAAGAGCCTGATCAAGGCAGGAACCTGATGGCGCAGGGAGGTAACACCTCTCTGCAAATGGTGCCTCATAGGCACCAGGACAGGATGAGGGGGTTTGCTTCTGCTTTCAGAGAATCACAGAATGGTTTGGGTGAGAAGGGACCTTTCAAGGTCATCTAGTTCCTCCATATCTCCCATGGATTTGACAGCAAGTAGTTCTCAGATGAGGAGAACCGTTACTCTAATATTTTTATTATTATCATTCTTGCAGGTTGTTTTTGGACGCTAAGCATCTTCATTTCCAAATGGATTAACCTCTTGGATCATTTTCTTTCTCAGAAGACATCCCTTTTCTTTCCTCCTCCCTCTCCCACTTCCTTTCTGACCGCTTTTAACATCCGCAAGAACTCACACTTGAAACTCTTTAGCGGCAGTATGAATGGCTTCTCACCCGTACAGCGTACTTGGTACCCGTGAGAGAGCCCCTGTCCACTGATGGGCCATTGGAAGTCATGGACTGCCTTCTGCAGATCCCTGCTCGGGTTGTGTAGGTGCCACTCACGATGCTCGCTGCTCTTTGGCTACCAGAACTCGCTTCTGATCCTTGTCTTACCCTGAAATCAGCCGCAGAAGGTCTGTTTCAAATAGCACAATACGACCAGCCACATACAAGCACCCCATTGATTGCCCCTTAACATTCATGAATGGTTTAAAGGATTTCACAGAATCATGAAATGGCAGGGGTTGGAAGGGACCTCTGGAGATCATCTCGTCCGACCCCCTGCTCCAGCAGCTCACCCAGAGCAGGGGGCCCAGGATCGTGTCCAGGCGCCTTCGGAATCTCTCCAGAGAAGGAGACTCCACAACCTCTCTGGGCAGCCTGGGCCAGGCTCCCACACCCTCACACCAAACAAGTTTCTCCTCCTGCTCAGCTGGAACCTCCTGGGTTCCAGTTGGTGCCCGTTGCCCCTTGTCCTGTCACTGGCACCACTGACAAGAGTCTGGCCCCATCCTCCTCACCCTTTAGGTATAGATAAACATTGATGTCAATTTGATTGATCAGTTTGACACCCCTCTAGCAGGGACGTTGGATGAGGTGATCTTCAGAGTCCCTTCCACCCCCTACCCCTCTGTGACTGGAATTTAAACCAGTCAAGGTGATAATCCTGAAATAATGCAATTCCTGAAAAGAAAATAAATCTGTTCAGCTTCTACAGAGGCTTTCCCGGGGAGGTGGACAGGGGTGGGGGCAACACCTGCTGTAGAGCAAGAGCCTAACAGCCATGTAACTGCTATTAGGTTTCCTGGGGCTAAGCTTAGAAACGGGAACAGATGTGGCAACAAAGGGGCGAGAGGCGCAGCCTGTGTCCGCCTGCGGGCCCGGGCACACAGGCCCGCTGCCCGCGCAGACCGGGGCACCGGCGGGAGCCGCC
>VZZY01006176.1:28810-53960 GCA_013400335.1 Eurystomus gularis | reverse complement strand
TATTGTGGTTAAATAAAGCAGAGGAGTGAAGAGTTGGGAAGACTGTTTTGTATTTAGGAAAATGGTCTGTGCAAGAAATCATGAGGCTTAGACTTCTATCTCCCTTCCTTACTAGGATGATGTTTCTCCGTGTATTCCAGTCCTGATAGTGTGATCCATGTCCCCTAAACTCTTGTATTTAACTGCAGTGTTGTTTTTAATTTCAGCAACTTTCATGTTTTTTTCCTCTTATTATTATGTTCAGTTCTTTTATAAGCCCAAAACACTCTGCAGCTCTTTGATGTTCTTTGTAATTACCTCTCAATTCTGTGAACACTTTATACTTAGTACTGTATTCATAACACAGTAAATTGGGAACAGTGTAGTCTTTCTCAAGTAATTTCTCGTTAATAAACAACTATTCCATAAGCTAAGGTATGCTTCCTGGGTGAAAAATTGTGTTTTGTTATAGGAAATTATAAATTAGCTTCTACTGGGAATTAATTATTAGAATAATTACTCAATTTTTTTTCCCAACAAATCTTTTATGCTGGATAAAAAATTATATTAGTCTTAAAAGCCATAACAGAATGTTGTCATTTGAAAGAGTTGTGGTGAGAGATACTTTTATTTATATCTAAAAAAATGATGAAAGAGTTATTTGAAGACAAAAATGAAAGAGAGTGGAGAGGAGGAAAAAAAGAAAAAGCAGGCGGCTGAGGACAAAAAAATCCCACATTGCTTTTTAAGCAAATCATAATATATGTATTTTTAATGGTTTTGGACATTGGATGGTTTTATGCCATGAATATGAAAATGCTCTAAATTGTATGCTGATATTTAGACAAAAAGTCTTTTCTTTTTCTTTTAAACAGCCGATTTTGAATTTTGTGTACCTGATGCTACCACTGCTGTAAGTTGCGGTGTGTTCTTTAATACCAAACAGATCTGTGGTCTTCTTTGACTGTTGGATTGAAAGTTATTTAAACACATATATGTATCTTACTGAGAAATACGTATTCGAAAAAGTGATAAAACATATATGTAATTTATTACTACTTTTTGTGAAGAGATTGTTGTATCCTTGGATATCTAGCAATTTATGACTCAAATGTTCCTTTCTTTTTCTCAGAAACTGGGCATTCTGTGTTTTTTTCCCTTGTGCGATGGAGAAAGAAAAGGGAATCAACTGTTCCACAAAAATAGATTATTATCTCATATCACAGAATCACAGAACGGTGGGGGTTGGAAGGGACCTCTGAAGGTCACTTAGTCTCCTGCTAAAGCAGGTTCACCTAGATCAGGTTGAACAGGAATGCATCCAGGCAGGTTTTTTCTCTGGAGTGTCTGGAGAAGGAGACTCCACAATCTCTCTGGGCAGCCTGCTCCAGCGCTCAGAGTAAAGAAGTTTTTCCTGATGTTGAGGTGGAACTTTCTATGTTCCAGTTTGTGCCTGTTGTCCCTTGTCCTATTACTAGGCAGCACTGAAAAGAAACTGATCCCATCCTCTTGACACCCACCCTTCACATATTTATAAACACTGGTAAGATCCTCTCTCAGCCTTCTCTTCTCCAGGCTAAACAGACCCAGGTCTCTCAGCCTTTCCTCATAAGAGAGTCCCCATATCATCTTTGTAGCTCTCTGTTGGACTCTCCAGTAGTTCCCTGTCTCTCTTGGACTGGGGAGCCCAGAACTGGACACAATGCTCCACAGGTGTCCTCACTAGGGCAGAATGGAGGGAGAGGAGAATCTCCTTTGACCTCTGGTCATGGTCTTCTTAATGCACCTCGGGACACCATTGGCCTTCTTGGCCACAAGGGCACATTGCTGAGTCTCCAACCTCTTTGTAGACACCTTTTAAGTACTCCTATCCTCATTATCTCAGGATCACAGAAAGATGTGAAGCTTAGTATAGTATTGTACGTATTGCTACTTAGTCCATGTATGAATTTGGGAAGTCACTTAAAGTCCCCTTGCTTTAGTTAAGAGCATTTGGAAAATAAGGTTGGTGATACCTTCCCATCTTATGAGACTTCAATATTTATAAATGATTTAGAAATTCCAAGATAAAAAGAGTTGCAAATTTCTAATAATTGCTATTTATGGAGGCCATCATGAAGGCTGGTGTGAAAATGATGAATGCATAACTATTTTTAAAATCGTTTAGGGGAAAAGGGCAACACAACAAAAAATGAATAGAAACCAAAACTTGAATTGAAAACAGGTAAGCCAGAATTAACTTGATTTAAAGCAACTAAAGAGTTTTAAAATTTTTTTTTTAGAATGAACTTCAAAATCATAGCTAAAATCTTAAAATAACAGAAGCAGAGCAATCATTTTGTAATGTGTTTATGCCAAGAATAGCACACATGGTTTAAACCAATAACTTGGACATCTAAGTGCCAGAATAATATAAATAAAACTAAGAAAAATAATATGCATGTGAGGTCTCAGTCATAGTTGCACCCTTTATGTTTTAGCTTAGTATCTATTCTTGTGCATATCTAGACAATGATTTGACACATGTGGGAAAAGTTTATTTTTCTGTTCATGCCAAAACTCGCAAAATAGACCTGTCATCTTTATTTTGATTTGCTGTGGGATTCTGCGTGATGTATTTATATCAAATTTATTCCATTTAAAAATATGAAGTACTGGCAACCTAACAAAGGCATTTCAAAATATGAAACAGTTTTGCCAGAATTCATGTCAGTCATTTCCCTAAGCTACTTTATTCATCGGGTATATGGAGTATGCTATTATAACATAATAGATTAAGTTGCAGTATCCTCTCATAGCTTCTTAACGGAACAGTTTTTACTCTGTTTAAGCAAAATAAATATTAGTATTGGTTGTACACTATGTTAGAAACCATAATAAAAGAGAAATTTAATGTAGAGCATCTTCGCGTACAGCAAATGCAAAAATACCTACCAGCTAGGTTTTCCCTTTGAAGTACTGTAAGCCAAGCCAAAGACCACTGAAGACAAAGGAAACATTTTACTTCATTTCCATGACCCTTGGAACCAAGCCAGAGTATCAAAAATGGTATATAACAATAGTATTTGTGTACCACAGAAAATGGCTAGCTATTATACTCAGATTTTTAAAAAATTCTATTTGATATCCGTATCCCAAATGAAATGTAATTGTTTATAAGGCATTTACAAGATTAGTAATGCTGTTTATGTATAGCAAGCCCAAAATATTTTATAGATATTCTTTGTTTCAAAGGTATGTCAGTATTAAAGCAGATTACCAAAGCTGTTCAAGTTTTTAAAAATTCTGGTTATTGATGCGTAACAGAAAATATAGGACACAAGTGATAGACAAGTTCTAGTTCCTTCACATTTACTTTTTCTCCATATCTGTGCAAATGAATATTTCTTAACAGAGAATGATAACTACACTGGAAGAGGTTTGCCTTGCATATTGTTGAAGGAAACTGTTTTTTTCCCCAACCCATCTCATCAAACTGGCATTCACACAGTGTTTGTTTGTAGTGTGACGTACATCACAAAAAGTAACTGCTGATTATCACCACAGAAATTAAATAAGGAAAACATTCTTAAGAACATGGTTGGTTAAATTTTCTACTTTGTTTGGAAGATTTGCAATTATGGGTTATCTAAAGTGGACACTAAATAACAGAGCAGCACAACAAATGGCTGCCCACCCTTTCATACAATTACTTCAGATTCAGTAAGTGTGTAAACACCAGACTTGGGCATCATTTCTCCAAGAGGAAATGGCAATAGCAAATAAGACAGTGTTCACTTCATGGTACGGACAGAGGCAGTGGTTAGGCAGTCAGTTGCCCAACTGCTTCTAAGTTGCTCTGCACAACTTTGAAGAAAACACAAGTGCTTGAAAGTTCAGCAGGTTAAAATATTTATTACTTGATTTGTAGTAACAGGGTAATGTAAAAGACTGCAGAAAAAGGCTTGTAAAAATGGCAGGAGAAATAATGAATTAAAGCCAAATTCTGACCTGAAGGAAATGGATTCAGTTACACTGACTTCAGGGGAAGTATCTAATCACACCAGGTCTGAATTAATCCATAAATCTTTGGCATTGCTTTTGGTGGTGCTAGTTTTGTTCTAGTTATTAATAGGATATGATTCATAAATTCATATGGAATATTTTGGATTGCCTAAAAGCTATGGACCAAATTACTTCCTAGAGTAACTGTGGTTTAATCAATAGAACAGGAAAGTCTAACATGGATTTAATCTTGAGTTAGTAACTTCTGTTGGTCCTAATAAATAAACTTAGTATCTGTTTTCATCAAAATTTATTTGAATGTAATATCCATGACTAACCCAAAGTGAAGACTCAACCGAGCTCATGTTATATCAGGAAAAGTGAAATAGTGGGAAGTTTTGAGCGAGCTATAAGCTCACTAATGGCACAAAAGCTGACCAGTGGCACAGGAATAACGTAGACCTTTCATATACTTCTGTGTTAAGAACAAAAAGTATGTCAAAGAAGCGGAAGAGCCCCACTCCGTGGCTGTCAAGTCAGAGCATCTGAATTGGCCCCACCTTTATAGAAAGCATCTTCTCTGCCTCTTTCACTTCTTAAGAATCAGGAGCATCTCTGAGCCAGATGATTGTACCTCTGTGCTGGCTCCGTGCTGGAAATGTCTCAACTTCTTCTCAAAAAGACCTTAAACCAACTTTTTTTCCTCCCTTGGGTGAACAGCACAAGGGAGGGCTACCCTTACAATTGGTGAATCGTAAACGCACAAAACCACATAACAGCTGAGGCTGGGTTGAATCTCAAAAGTTCATCTGGTCCTGCTGCCCTGTCCAATTGCATGTTAAAAATCTCCAGTGATGGGGACTCCACCACATCTCTGGGGAGGTCATTTGCTGGTTTCTGTGAATGCCATCCTAGTAGTTCTAATCCTGCAGCTATGAAATGTAACTGGAAACCACAACAAATAATACTGTGTGGCATGACATTGTAGACTTCTCCCTTCTTTATCAGAAATTTGAAAATAAATAATTGTTGTATTCTGTCAAAATGTTTTAAAGTCTACTAAAGATTTGTAGGCTAACAATAGGGAAAATTAATGTAAAATTACATACAGAATAATTTAGTACTTTATGAGAAGAAAGGATGACAAAATAATTTTCCTGTAAATTTGCAATGTCATATGCAGATTATATATATTTGAGTTTACTTCATTTTCTATTTAGTGACATAGTATATTCACACTTGCCTACATTGTATTTTCACATTATTCATTACAGCAGGAGTTCTTTTGAAAGGCCAGTGGTAGAGAACAATGTAATACTTGGGAAAACCCAGTTTTATAGCTAATCTGACTTTGCAAATGCATTATATTCTGTTGTTTCTACTGCTTCTCTCTCCAGTGCTATACCTAGCCAATACAGAGGAGCTGTTTTTCATGGTCCTGTCAAATATAAATCAAAGTATCAATTTTCTTAAGGTACTTCACTAATGGACTGCAAATGTTGATCATTGTATAACTATGTTAGATTCCTCCGCAGTAATATGCTATTTCCTAATTAAACAACTGCAAAATAATCTAACTAGTAGGAAGTGGCACATGTGGACATCAGTCAAAGTTATTTGATATTTGGATCCAGCTGGCATAAAAACATAATGTAACATGAAGTATTCATGATGCTCTATGTCTAGATGGCATAAATTAATCCAAACAAACATTAAGAGCATGGCAGCTAGATTATTTTCTTAATTGTTTTGACAGTCATTATTATTTCAGTAGAATTACATACTTCCAAGCTTTCAGTGTGTGATATGTCGGTTGCCTGTGTCCTAACACCAAAATAAACTTAAAAATAATAACTTACAGAAGTTTTGCTTATCAAGTATTTACCATGTTCTTCCATCATTTCATTTATCACTTGAGATCACCAGTACATCATACATGCTCTTGACAAGCCCTTTGCTTTCAACAAAATGCAAAGTAGTGCTTTCAGTTTACATTTTAAAAACTAAACCCATGAAGCTCAATTACTCAGCATCCATACAGACCTTTCTTTGTGCAATTTAGCACTATTTTACAACTTGATTTAAAAAATGGCAGCCTACAATAAATTTGAAAGTGCCCTCTGTATCACAGGTTACTTTTGCAATTGAGACATTCTTTCTTTAAATGGAATGTGAGACTTATCGTCTTTAAAGTTGTATTGTAAGATAAGCCTATTAAAAGTTGGGTCTTGAGCAGCCTGGTCTAGTGCAAGGTGTCCCTTCCATGGCAGGGGGGTAGGAACTTGATGATCTTTGAGGTCCCTTCAACCCGGACCATTCTGTGATTCTATGAAATCAGGCTCATTTTAAGATTTTCTTGTCAGATGAGCATCTGGCAAGGAAAATCAGTATCCAAAAGTAACTTTTCCAGCTTTAGTTATTTTTAAGACACACATATGAGCGCGTAAGAAGATGAAGTCATAAAATTGTAATGATATTCCAATTTGATTGCAACTGGAATGGTTCTTTTACAGAATAAAGGTGTATTTTTCGGTTACAGCCCTAACCATTTCCCAAGAGACATAGTAACTAACCAGAAAAAATCTTTTTTGCTTCAGAATAGGTGTCTACAAAGGGAGTGGGGATTGTAATGGTATTAATTCATGTTTGACCTTCTAATCTGCATACCTACCTGTAGACAAACATGAAGTCAATAGCGAAAGACAAACTGGAGTATGATGCTATGATGTCCCTAGGACAGTGAAATGCGTTCTTTTGGAGTACATGCTTGAAAGAAAACTGAAACTGTTTTCAGGATCCTCTCTTAATAATGTTCCTTTAGGCAGTCTTTTATTGCAACCCAAGTGAAGTTTGATCTTTCCTGACCTTTTACCCTCTTAGGTTACTTCCTGACCTTTTTGGAACCAGTAAATAATATCACTGTAGTCCAGGGGCAAACAGCAATCCTCCACTGCAAGGTAGCAGGAAATCCATCTCCAAATGTCAGATGGCTAAAAAATGATGCTCCAGTGGTTCAGGAGCCAAGACGGATAATCATCAGAAAAACAGATTATGGTTCGCGTCTGAGAATCCAGGATCTGGATACCACAGACACGGGATACTACCAATGTGTGGCTTCAAATGGGATGAAGACAATAACTGCAACAGGAGTTTTGTTTGTAAGGCTCGGTGAGTTCCTGGCTTTTATAATTACTCGGACTGCTTTATAGACTAGGTATTAGTTTTCACGATAGCATAATGAGAAATGAATTTGATGTTTTAAGAAGAGTTCTCAACATGAAAGGAAATAAATAAAGCCATTGCCTGGGGCCCCTCACCCAGCACAGGACACCTCAGTTGAACTCAATACCATTTACTAGTAATAAAAGAAAGTAAATACAGATGGAAAGGTCTGTAAATATATAGTGAAGAAAAAAATTTAAAGAAGTGCCAGTAAAAAGTACAAAGAGATAACACGTCATTGCCTGGAGTTTTCACTCCACTGCTGAACTCAATCTGCAAAAAAAAAACTGAAGAGAAGAATGAGAAGCAGTTTTCTATGTAATGTTCATAGTGCTGGACCCATCCTTGTGAAATATCACATCTGTACTGGTATGTGAAGCCTGGCTTCAAATTCTGTCCTTTGACAGCTGAAGGTAAACCACACCTTTCATGAAGTACTTACACTGCATTTGGGAGACTTAATCATCCAGCCTGGAAGGCAAACTTTTATTTAGCTTGCTTCTGAAGCAATGGGAGAAAACATTCTAGAGGCATTTTCCTAAGCTTTCTTCTAATTTTGTGATGAAAATTGCTAACTCCACAGTAGAGTTTGTTGTAATTAAGTGCTGGGTATTGGACTTTGTTCCCACTATGACAAAGGTCAAGAGCATGCCCTTGTCATACCATAAACTCTGATAGTAAGGCTCAGGTGGGGGTTTATTGAGAGGTAAGTGGTGTGTCAAGATAACACATTATCTTTTTAACAGCCTGTGTTTATATGGTGGGAGATACTTTCTAACAAAAGTGAAGTCCACTGAAGTTGCTGCCTGAGCAGATGGAAGATTCATGTGATTTTAATTGTGGCTTTGAAAATAGCAATATGTAATTATGTGCAGGAACACAGAGGGTTTTGTTTGAATCTTAAGACAAACCTTCATTAAAGAGATAGTCTCCTTTAGATTGCTGTTGACTTTTATTATGCTGTTGTCTTTGGCCAAACTTGCCAACAATGTTTGTTTTATGTTTACAGGTCCAACAAACAGCCCAAATCACAATCTTCAGTAAGTACTTTTTGGAAAATCACTTAATGCACTCTGACCAATTTTGTTCTGTAAGAACTGAGTTTGTTAACACCGCCTGCAACCAGTGTTCTTGCTAAAAATACCTAATTTGATAGAAAATTCAGAGGATGAATGAAGCTTTTACAGACAGGGTTAGCATTGTGTTACAGTGGGTTTTGGTTTGATTGAATTTTCTTGAGCAACTTCTGCTTGCTTATTTCATATTTTGGAAAGCAAAATACCACAAAGTCATGATGCTTGAACAGTAATTGTTTACAGGGAAAGTGTGGACTGGGAAGAGTGGTTAAAAATGAATGGGTAAAATGCTTAGGTTGCTGCAGTTGTAAATTTACCCGTGTTGTGGGTAAAGAAATGACAGATAAAACAAGACTAGAATCCTGCCTTTGGGTAGCTAGGTAAAACCTCTGTTTGTTAGTGTCGTTTTGACTTTGGTGGTGATCGCTGATTTTTGTTAGCTGCCTGGGCTCACTTGCTGATCCAGTAATAAGGGTGAAAATGGATCAGGTCTGTTTCATCATGATCTGTTTATGTGTTAGTTTTTGTTTAAATACTGTGTATTGTATAATTTCTTGAAATAGGTTCTGCAGTGGAGTGAGGAATACAGTCTGAGGCCTTTTTATGTGTTTATGGCATAAAATTAGCATTGATGATGAACTGATTAGAAAGAAGAGTAAAAGCAAATTTTTAAAGGCATGTGGATGCTTTTCAGAAGTATGTTACTGGTCAGTGTTTGTGATCTCTGAATGCACAATGGCTTGAGTGGAAACACAGTAACTGCAGTAGGCTGACCACTAATCCATCTGTACTACATGTATCTCACTCAATTGTCTTACATATGTAAAAATAGTACCATATGGTGCACATTCTTGTATTTTATATGCAGAGAAAGTGTAAATGAATTTAAAGTATTTCATTATAGGGATTTAAGAGGTTTTCCTATTTTTCTTAAAATTGATTGCTGACTATTGAAGATTAAAAACAGCTGTTCACAGAGTACAAAAAAATGTAATTGTTTTTGTAACTATCTACAGCACTTTAGAAAAATGTTACGCACCTGTTCTGCAAAGGAGAAGAAAGTGAGATACCAGGAAACTGTCTGATGTTTTATGAGATCAGAAGGCAGAGACTGGTACAAGAGACAGGAAACTGAAATATGCATACTGAAGCACTGAGCTGAAGTCCAAAGAAAGGTCTCAAATGCAACCGAAGAGTAGCAAGCTCTGAGAACAATATGAAAAGCTGGGAGCCAAGCTTTACATTGATTCGCTTTTGTTATTGAGGAAATAATCCTATTTCTTTTGGTTTCCCTAGTATTTCCCAAACTCTTCTCCTATACTGAGAATTAACTTATTAATGTTTTACAAATATCAATATAAATTTAAAAATTCCAACTAATAAACAGGAAGAAAATTACATTTCCTCTGCAGACTGGAAATGAATTAAGATTCTGGTTTTACCCAGTCTTAGAATGCTTGACTATTCAACCTTTGCTGGTTTTGAACTCTTAAGTTAAAATAAAGAAAGAAATAACAACAAAAAATCCTGTCATTTGGAAAATGACACCTCTTAATTGGTCTTATACCAATGGTATCAATGATGGACTTGAAGCAGTAGTGTACCGTCATTGATTTGAACCTACCATTAAAAGGTGAAGTGAAGAATATGCTGCTGGTAGATTTTTTTGTTTGTTTTTGTTTTAATGTCCAGTAGATTGAAGAGAAAGCTGAAACTTGAGAACAACAAGCTCAGGTCAAAGGTCTAGTGATAAGTCATGAAGGACTTATATGAGGTCTAGGAGCTCTAGGGGATTACAGATCTTTGCCTCATTGCATGTCTGCTCCTGTTTCTTTTCTCTTTCCTACTTAAGCAGGTTTTACCCACCTTTCCAAACTTCCTATACTTCCTTTGGATACTGTCTGTCTTTTTATCTTCTTACGCCTCACAGTTGTTCATATGTTCCTGTGCTCTGTGTCTCCTACCTAGTCCTTCCGATGGCATGCTGTGATTTGAAAGTGTTATTACTTTTTTCAGAAACTGATTATGATTTTTTACTGAATATTTTGTATAAAATTGTGCTGGTCAGTTTGTAAGCCAGAAAAGAGGAAAGGGGGAAAAGGCAAAAGAAATACCTGACTGGTTGAAAGGAGCGTGCATGGAACAAAAGGCTCTTTCTGTTTGCTGGCTACACAGCACAGTCTCGTGTTGAGCCACTCAAGAGCTGTTTCTCCTGGTATTAACACTTCCAAAAAGACATGCTTCAGTGGAAGCGCTGAAACCTAAAACCATTGTAACTTGGTTTAAAACTAGACCTAATGAATTATTAAGGGATAAAAAACATTACCTATGTAGATACCATCTTGCAAGGTATTTTTATGTGGTACATGTGACATTATCTACAATTAAAGATTGCCAGAGATCAAATACGCATTAAGTAGTCAGACTTGCCAGTGCTAAGAAGGACCCTGACCTTCAGGTGGTGAAGCTGAGACATTTCCATAAAAATCATACCAAATACATAGTCTTAAACTGGTGGGGATTTTTTTGAGAGAGTGGAGAGGTCTTTATTTTCTGGATTATGGAGGCCTTCTCCTGCCCCATCCCTGTCTTCCAGCTCAAGGGGTTGGCTACCCAGCAAACAACTNAGTCCTCCTGAATGGCCTGTCCCCCTTTCCAAAGGCCATAAACTCTCCTTTTGTTCCTGCATTCCACCCAAATGTCTCCATTCAGCCAGGCTTATCTTCTTCCCTGCTGGCCTGTCTTTCGAGACATGGTGATGGCCTGTTCCTGTGCCTTTAAGATTTACATCTTGACGAGTGCCCAGCCTTCCTGGACTCCTTTGTCCTTCAGGATGGCCTCCCAGGGGACCCTGCCAATCAGTCTTCTGAACAGGCCAAAGTCTGCCCTATGGAAGTCCAAGGTGGCAGTTCTGCTGAATTTCCCCTTTACTTCTCCAAGAATCAAAAACTCTTTATTATTTCATGATTACTGTGTCCTAGACAGCCTCCAGCCATTACATCTCCTACAATTCCTTGTCTGTTAAGAAGCAGCAGGTCCAGGAGGGCACCTTCTCTAGTTTTCTCCTTCACCAGCTATGACAGGAGGTTATCTTCCACACACTCCAAGAATCTCCAGGAGTTTTCCCTGTCTTCTGTGTTGTATTCCCAGCACACATCTGGGAAGTTAGAATACCCTATGAGAACAAGAGGTAGTGAACACAAAACCTCTCCCAGCTGCTTGTAGAGTATTTCATCAGTCTTGTTGTCCTGATTGGGCAGTCTGTAACAAACTCCCACTGCTATATCTGCCTTGTTGGCCTTCCCCTTGATTCTTACCTGTAAACACTCAACCCTATCATCACCATCGTTAAGTTGTAGACGTTCATATCCCTTCCTGACATAGAGAGCCCCCCCACTGCCTCACCTTCCTTGCCTGTCCCTCCTGTAAATGGTAGCCATCAGTTCCAGCACTCCAGTCACATGAGTCATCCTGCCACATTTCCATCGTGGCAACTGTATTGTCGTTTTCTCGCTGCACTGGCCTCCAGATCCTCCTGTTTGTTGCCCATGCTGCATGCATTGGTATAGATGCATTTCATCTGGGCTAGTGGTCCTGCCACCTTTTTGGAGGGAGAAGTCCTATTTCCCACCAGCCCATTCTCAGATGCTTCCATAGATACCAGCCTATCAACTCTTGTGACTTTGCTGCTACACGGATCATCATCCCCCACCTGCACTTGGGACTTCCAGCTCTAAGACCTTACTACCACACTGTCCCACAAGTACCGGCATGCCGCTCTGAGGCTACTCTCTAGCAAGCCCAGTTTTATTGCCATCCCCCTTCAAATCTAATCTCAGCCCTTGCCAAGTGTAGGCCAACTGACTGTTGTTGCCAGTGCTGCATTTTTCCCCACATGAACTTTCTGCATTCTGCTCAGGATGCCAGGTGATGAACATATTGCAGAACCCTGCACAGGGTAACCAGGCATTCTAAGACACTTTGAGAAGTCCCTGTTTTACCAAACTCTGACTGAGATCAGTTCAGAGTTTGAAGTCACTGATGCTTGTATGCTGGAAGAAGAGAAATAAGTGGGAAGAAACACCAACATCAAGTAGAAATTGTCATTACTTTGGGAAGAATATTTGAGGTATTAATCATTCAGAATAAATTTGCATGCTCTCATGCTTTATTTTATTTACGTAGTTTGGGACAACAGTAAAAATTTTAACATTCAGTCCATTGAAGAAAAGTGATGAAGCAATTGTAGTTGGGGAAAAAAACCAGTTATTTTGAAGAATGTCTTTAAAAACTGGTAAGACTTCTGAGTTAAAACTGTAGCGAGGAACCCTGAGGCTGGTGTGGGCAGTTTATGCTCTATGGGTCTGCATATGCCATAGCTTTTATCATACAGCCAAAGCACATCTCTTTTGTGACCCCAAAGGAGACCTTTGGCGTGTTGTGATGGGCACTCATACCTCTTTATGATGGGGGAAAGTATGTTTTCCTCGTGACAAATCTCCACTTAATTACAAGGTGAAAAAGGGATTATGGGGCTTTGGTGAAAAGACTGGAAAGGAGTGGGGCATTAGAGCACTTCACCCTGAGGCCACCTCCCTGCCCATGGTTGAGGCCTTTCAGGTAAAAGACAGTAGCTGCAGGGGCAGATATTTTTGAAAATTTGATCTTTCTGGTCAACCAAAGGTACCCAATAACACGTTAAAAAGGAAGAATACTTCACTTACTGTCAAATAGCAGCATCACTTTGTATCTTTCTCCTTTCCTTGGATGGTGTGGCAAATACTCTTTAGTCTCAGTGCAGTTAGGCTGCTGATTACAACATTTTAAATCTTACAAGTTATACAAGATTACCTAAAATTCACATAAACAGATGCTTTTATAACCAATACAAGGTTGTCTCAACTCAGAAGTTACAGTGTTTATTCAAGCCTGTGAGGACCAGGTGTTGAATGATGAGTCTTCTCCAGAATTACGTGCACACCTTTTGTTTCATCAAAATATACACTTGAAATATATTTTCTTCTAAGATATTTCTGGTAACGTGTTGAAGTTACAGAATAAGTGCATACTTTGTGTTCTGGTTTCCTGTTTTTCGATTTTGTGTTTAAAACACTGGACTGTAATCTTAGAGGTCTGGATTTAATTTCTGGCTGTGCTCCTGTCTCCATGTGTGATTGCAGCAAGTTGTCTAACTTTTGTCTCTCCGTGTTTTGTACATCACATGGAGATGGTTGATCTTGAGAATTTTTTGCCTTCCTCTATTATGGGATCAGATCATTTTAAAAGGTGCATTCTCTCCCCATAAAGCATGGAATGTTATTCCTATTTTACAGAGGAGGAACTGAGGCACAGATTATCTTGGGCTGGTCTACATTAAACAGCGTGTGTTTGCCTTGGCAGATTTCCTGACTCCTTGACAATCCAATTTGGAGATCTGGCTGGAACATGCTGCGATTTCCTCCTATCCCCTGTGTGTCAGTTTCCTTTTTTCTTACAAGGTTGAGGCGGAGGCTGTATTTCACCCTGGTGTGGAGGTGGGGATACTTTCAAGGAATTTTGATTCACAATTTCAGATCTGCTTTTGGGTCCATCTGTTTAAATGTCCTTTGAGATCTCAGGCCGAAACATGAAATCCGTAGAGGATGGAGGGAACTGAAACAAAGGCTGTAGTAAACCATTTTGCATACTCTTTTCTCATCTGTTTTAGAATGTAATTTTTTGGTACAGTGATTGTTTTCACTCTAGCTCTGTAGGATACAATCTAGTAGGGCTCATAAATATACCGTGTCACAAATAGTATTTAACTGAAAATTATACTCTGGCCTGCCCACAGCTGTAGAGTATACTCAGAAGGTGATCCTCTGCTTTGTAGTAAAAAAAAAGCTTTACTTTCTCTGTGCCACTGTATAAATCAAATGCCCCTGAGACTAATGATGTAATGCAGCTACTTTGTGCCACTTTACTGAGAGCCTGGTTGCGGAGACAAGAAAGCAGTACTATAGGGACTTGCCTGCTGTTGGGCAAGGTTTCCAGATACCTTAGGAAGAAGTGGTTAGTTACAGTTCTGTCTGCTTTTACAGTTATCTTAGGGTTAAATGCAAGGAAGCACCTTCCCACTTGTGATTAGCAGTGATTTCAAGATACTTCTAAATGGGTTGTATCAAGCAGCTAATGAATGTAATGCTTACTACTTTGCATTGCTATATGGGGCTGCAGCATATGGTACACAAAGCACAAAAGCATTTCATTTCCTAAGAGTACTGCTTTCCAAAATGTAGAAATTTAGCTTGTAGGTGGATATTAAAGGAAGTTGATGGTTTCTGTAGGGGAGAATTTTTACTGACAGCCTCTATGCTGGGAGAGCCTGCTTCCTAGTCTGCAGAGCGGTGGTTAAGTTTTTGATAGCCAGGAGGCTATCGTATCAGGCAAGCTGTAAGGTGCAACTCTAAGATGCACAGCGTATGGCAAAGAGCCAAATACAGCTCTGACTTTGTAGATGTGTGACCCCAACATGCCCTCTTACAGCAAATTCCAGATCAGCAGCAGGTGCTTAGATTTGGGCAGCTCAGAGAAACAATTTGTATTAAACTGCCGGAGAAGTTGCAAGCAAAATAAGACACTTGTTAATCTGTTTAAGGATAAATGTAAATTGATATTTAAAGTAGGAATGACCCTTGGGCTTTTGGCAAGTAGCTACTGCAGCTGTTGGGAATCCCTGCTATAACCAGTGATCTTTAGTTTGTTTTGATTTTACTTCCTCCCTCTCTCCCTCCCCTACTCTCCTTCGTTCAGCAGCTTATATGGCTTTCAAAGTATTTATTGTATGTCCTACAAAAGAACAGTTATATGTCCCTGAGACTTCCTGTCAGCATTTTATGCTACATTGAGTTTAATTAGAGTTTCTTAGGATGCTGAATAGCCTCTAAGTGTATACAAGGAAAGAGTGAGTGTTTTAGTTAGGCACAAAGATAAAGGAACACTATTCTAATGAAAAGTAGGTAATTTAACAAAATGAGATAATGTTGTAACACCACACCATGAATCATCCTTTCAATTTTTATGGCTGTATGGTTAAGTGCGTCTCATCAACAGTCTCTCTCATGATCCTCAAAAAGGTCAATCATAAGTGTCATTGCTCATTTTGTTCAATCTGATAATAACACAGAAGAGGCAAAAGATTACTTTAGGTAGAACACAAGCAATATATGGTATATAATAGAAACTTTAGTTTTCTACTTACGTGTACACATGTGCATACCCATACACACAGTTTCTACCCATAAGTTTTTCTAACAGTTCCATTTACAGGCCAGAAAACATATTTACTCACCATACTTGCTCTCAAGTTTGGAAATTAGTCTCTTTAGTGTAGTGGGACACCATCAGCAGGCTGACATGCTGAATGCCAATGAAGTAGTTTCAGACTGCGAAACAATGAGTAGAGGGGTGAAGGAATAGACTAGAATAGAATAGAGCAGAATAAAATAGTCCCAGTCCCAGAATAAAATAGTCATCTAGTCCAGCTGCCTGACCATTTCAGGGCTGCTGAAAAGTTAAAGCCCATTATGAAGGGCAGCGTCCAAATGCCTCTTTTGAAGGCACTGACAGGCATGGGACATTGGCCGCCTCTCTCGGGAGCCTGTTGCAGTGTTTGAGCACCCTCTTGGTAAAGAAATACTTCCTAATATCTTGTCTGACCCTTCCCTGATGCAGCTGTGAACCATTCCCATTTGTGCTATCACTGGAAACCAGGGAGAAGAGATCAGAACCTCTCTGTCCACTTCTTCTCCCCAGGAAGCCATAGAGAGCGATGAGGTCTCCCCTCAGCCTCCTTTTTTCAAAAGCAGACAAACCCAGAGTCCTCAGTTGCTTGGCATCCATCTGCCAAGCATCTGCCAAAAATGGATCCTTTCCAAGCAGAGGAGAAGAAATGCCAGTGGCAAGGCTGGGTCTCAAAGAGTGGGAAGAAAGCCTGTGCTTGAGGGTGGCAGCATGGTCACCTTTCCCTGGCTGCTTTCCAGCTGAGCAGCCCACAGCAGATGCTGGTGTCTGGTGTTGTCCCTGCACAGGTGCAGGACTTGGTGCTTCCCCTTGCTGAAGTTCTTGGGGCTCCTGCCTTGTCAGGGTGTGACCCTGAGGTGATGCAGAGAACAGCACCAAGTCATGGCTCTGCACAGCAGGAGAAGGGATTTTGGTGCTGCTGTAGCGAGGCGACACCCAGCAGTGCAGACTGGTAGGAGAGCAGAGCCCCAGGACACAGGGTCAGAGGGTGCAGTGAGAAGGAGGCCAGGCATGGAGGGATGAGCAATGGGGCGTGGGCTGGCCCTGGAGAGCCCCTGTCTGGAAACGTCTGCCTTGGGACCAGCTGCAGAGATGCAGGCCTGGAGATGTGCAGCACTTGCCTTCAAGGGGAACGCAGCAGTACATGCTGTGCATAGAAGGACCCCTCAGCGTTAACATCCCACCTCTCCTGGCAAAGAAGGGTGAGGCTAGCAAAGCCACCTGCACTGTCAGTAACACTGAGACTCCTTCTGCAGTTGTTATGCATTTATTTTCTTTGGAAAGTCGGGTCTGGGGAACGGGGAACCCTTGAGGGCTGACACATGCTCCAGCTGATGGCCCAGTCCTGGTTTGAGCATCCCCTGAGGCGCCCTCCAGGGTCACTGACACGGTGGTGGCCTCTTGTTGCCTGGAGAGTCCCTGGGGCTGCTGGCCTTCTCTTTGGGGCTTGCCAAGGCCCCCTAGCGCAGTGTCCCCTGCCCCAGCCAGAAGTGGAGGGCCTGGGCACAGCCTCCCCTGGCTCCTCCTGGGGCTCTTCTTGCTCCAGCAATGATGACAACGGAAGCAGAGGGGTGGTTGCTGAGACCCCTCCCAACAGCAGCAGATGAGGTGCCAGGGAGCTCATCCACACTGGATTTCGCAGGGCACCTGGGGGGAAATTGGGTCAAAGGTGGGAGACACTTCTGCTGGCTCAGTGGACAGTGAGCCTCCCTGCTGCGCCGTTTCACAGCAACGTGGATAAGCTGTTGCACAAAGGTCACTGTGCAGTTTTGGAAGGAGTCCCTCAGCATCCAGACCAGCAGCTCTGGATCCATCCCATGGTTGGTCAGGATGGCCGTGACAGTGGCCTGCACTCTAGTTGCCTCGATCTGGTTGTTCCTAAGCATCTGCCTCAGCTTCAGTTGGAGCCAGGGCAGCATGGTCTCAAGGAGGGTTGGGTGGTCCGAGAAAAGCATCACCCTTTCCTCAGGCTGGAGACCTCCCACAGGTTCCCTGGGCACCACTTCCATAGCCTGTGGTTGAGGTGCTCCAAGGTGATGGAGGACATGGGCAGCTGGATGTCTTGAAGCTCCTCCTGCCTGTCGGACAATGACTGGTGGAGTCATTGGTGGTGTGATGACATCCTCCATGTAGTCATTGTCTACCTGCACTGAGTGCAAGATGGCAGGATCCCCATCTTGCAGAGTGGACAGTTGGGCTTGCTCTCAGCCCACTGTGTGATGCATGGGTAGCAGAACTGGTGGAGGCATAGCATAACAAAGCTGGCCTCCTCCCAGCTCTCCAGGCATATTGGACAGTGGTCCTCCAGCTTCATAGCCATGCTCTCCACTCGCTGTAGTAGGCTGGGGAGAGCTGGCGATGTTGAGCTGCTCCCTCTCTCTGGCACTGCAGCAGCCTGTGTCACGCTAGAAGAGGAAGAGAGGCCAAGGTTACTGGCTGGCCCTGGGAGGGCTGGAAGAGATGCCCAGGTCCCTCAAGAAGGAAGGCCTCCCAGCTCCCCAGGGTGACGCTTCCCCTCCCCTCTCACCTCTGCTGCTATGAGTGCGCCTCTTGGGTGCCCCAGCTGCCCAGACCTGGCGAGGCTGGGGATAATCCTTTGATTGCTTTGGCATCTGGCACGGAGAGCTGCACAGAGCAACTCCTCGGTCAGGACAAGACACCAGCACCTCACTCAGCACTCCAGTCTGGCGAACAGCTCAGCTGGAGTGTGGGCAGCTACCAGCTGGGTAGCCCTCAGTGGCAGTAGAACCCATGGCTCAGGGACATCGTGATGGTCCATCCCTACCCATGACAGTTGCCTCAGCAGCTGTGTGTCCCCAGCACAGGCATCTGGGATTACCACAATGCCACTGCCCACTCCATCCTCCCATCTCTTGTCCTGCATTCAGCATCAGTGTTTTCCGCCAGTCACTGAGGTCTTGGCCATGTCTTCCCAGGGCCCCATTATGTCACTCAGGCTGTGGCACACATTTCCTGGCACATATGGCAAGAGGATTCACTTGGTGACACCATGTGACTCCTTTGGAGTCTGCAGGCCAAAGTCTCACTGGCTCTCCCCAGGAGCCCAGCACTGCTGGCCAGCCCTCTGGGCTCCCCTGCATTCTCCCATGATGAGTCACAGGCAGCAAGTACTTGGCTTACTCTGGTGGGTCTTCTCCTGTCTTTCTCTGCTAGCTGGAAGGCACAGGGGTGATCTCCTGTGCTTAGCCTCCTCAGATCTCATCTGGCACTATGTCCTCTTTGTGGTCCCCAACACAAGTTGGCCTGTCCTCAGCTGCTCCTCACAGGACATGCATTCCAGCCGCAGGTGCAGAAGCCATCGTTTGTTTTTGTTAAACTGCATGCCATCAGGACTTGCCCAGTGCTCCAGTTTCCATCCCTCTGCAGGGCCTCTAGATCATCGATAAAAATACTGAACAGAAACGGCCCTAGAATTGAGTCCTGAGGAACACTGCTGGTGGCTGGCCACCAGCCAGATGTAAAATCATAGAATGAATCGTAGTTCCAATCAGGGACAGCTCCCACTAGACCAGGTTGCTCAAGGCCCCATCCAGCCTGGCCTTGAACACCTCCAGGGATGGAGCATCCACAACCACCCTGGGCAACCTGTTCCACTGTCTCACCACCCTCCGAGTGAAGAATTTCCTCCTAATTTCCAATCTCAATCTACCTTCCTCCAGCTTAAAACCATTACCCCTTGTCCTGTCACTACAGGCATTTGTGAAAAGTCCCTCCCCGGCCTTCTTGTAGGTCCCCCTTCAGATACTGGAAGGCTGCAGTAAGGCCTCCCTGGAGGCCTTCTTTTCTCCAGGCTGAAAAAGCCCAATTCTCTCAGCCTGTCTTCATAGAAGAGGTGTCCCAGCACTGTAATCATCTTTGTAGCCCTCCTCTGGAGCCTTACCCTTCACCCTGGAGTGAATGTAGCCACGTTCACTGCAACCGCTTGAACCCTGCTCTTCAGCCAGTTCTTCACCCAGTGCACCATGTACCTCACCAGGAACACAATTTTACTGCAGTCCCCAGAAGAGAAAGTCTCTCTTCCCCCAAAGTGAGAAGAATCTATCTCATCAGCAAGCAGTGTAAGGGGATCTGGTTTCACACAGACTCAAATCTTCTGTGCTTTCAACAAGAGGAGTGCAGACTGCATTTTTATTTTCTTCTGTCATAGATTACATTTTATTACAGATAATCAGAGAATCATTTAGGTGGGAAAAGACCCTTAAGATAATTGAGTCCAACTGTAAAATGTTATATAAAAATACATTCTTTACTGCAAGATCTGCTGAATAGTATGGGAATCTGAGGCTTTTTGCCTCAGAACAGCTGTGGTGGTATTCCTCATTTATTGTTGGTAGCTGCGAGTTAGCGTCTTCATGCTGTGTTTGGTCATTAACGTGTAAAAGACAACCTCGGTGCATAAAGACATTTACCTGCATATTTTTTTTATTTCAACATTAGATTGGAGAGAATAGAGAAAAGCAAAAAGAATCCAAAACAAAATCCACAGTTCCACGACTTGGGCACTCCAGCAAGAATGTGCACTGGGTAATCACTGTACTTGTAAATTATCTGTCATTCAGACCGACAGATGTATCTCTGTGTACAAGAGCCTAGTTTTCAGCATTAAGAACTAAATGCTGAAATGCTAAACTTGGAGAAGCATTTGATTTCCAGACTGGGTTTTCTACATGTTTTGATTCGTGAAGCATTTATTAATGTTAAGTCCTATGAGATTAATCTACAGAGCTGTGGTGCTTCTGCAATTGCTACTCACAGCCTACCGAGCTAAGAATAATGTCAGCGTAGCATCGTGTGTGTGGCATCTGAAAGTAAATGATAACTTTGCATTTGGAAATTTTTGGAGCTGTTTTGCTTTGCCTGAGATGCAACGCAGTACCCGCTATTATATTTTAGGAAGATTTAAATGAAAAAAATGTGACATTCAGGCATTAATTTGTTATACATAGGTAAATAAGAAGAGAGGAGTCTTTGGAAATAAGGCCAAATAAACATTCAGTAAGTTATTTTTAAGTCCAAAGGAACAAAAGTAAGGGGAAATTATGATTTAGGATCACATGAGGGCTGGATGGATACCCAGGCCTCCCGACAGTTTTAGGTGATTCAGCATGCTGTGCCCCCAGCCCTAACAAAGGGTAGCTGCAGCGCCAAAGGTTCATTTCTACCCTCTGCCAGTGGCTAATACAGAGAGTGTCTGTTTATTTTAATTATTGAGAACTCCAGATGCTTTGATTGAAACTGGCATAGGATTTCCTGTGCAGAAAAAGCTAGTTTTTCTAATTTGGAAAAAATCAACAATCCTATCAGGTGGAATTATGATGACACACCAGAATGATTTCATGAGTTCTGGATTCCTTAGCCATACCACCCAGACTTTGGTGGCTGGAACCAGCCAACAAGTGGATAGCTCTAATAATAGGCAGCTGTCTTCAGTACAGCTGAAGAAGCCTAGAAGAGGAGGCACAAACTTACACATCTATTGACGGAAAGAAATGGTGAGACAAAAAATTGTGCTCCAGATTTTGGAGGACTGTGTGCTCTGCTGTTGGTAGCTCCTTATGCATTCCGGACCTGCCTCTTCCTTCCACTTCCATAGCCTCTGTCCTCCTAGGCCCCCAGCAAGCTCCTCAGACTGTTGCCTTGATTAACCTTAAGCACTAGCCCTGTCAAGGTTGCCAAGCAGTTTTATTTTCTCACACGTCTGCAAAGCTTGCTGTAGACAGGGTATTTAGAGAATGTATCAGCTACAGTCCTGCAGGCTGCACTGAGCACATGAAGGTGGAAATGACGTAAAAGCTGGACAAATTTGGGTAGTGTTTCATGGGAACAGCAAAAGGTATGTTCCAGCAAGGTAACATGATAGCGTCATAACCAAATGGTGGCTGCTCTTCCTGGTAGTGGTTTTGGTTTGGGTTTTAGTTTGGTTTTTTTTTCCTAAAGAGAAGAATAGTCATCTTTCTGGCCTCATTTTTTTAAACACCTTAGCCATTTCTTTTGAAGTAAAAACCAAATAAAATTAAAAATCAGCTTTGGACTGTGTAAAATTTCAGCTCAAATAAGTTCTACTTTTGTTTGCCATCTCTCCTTTTTTCACGAATTCATAAGCAAGAAGCAGTTCCCAAAGACAGGAATAAGTGTTCTGGCAAGGTGTTCTATCAGCCAAATAATCTCAAGAGCAGCTATGAAAACAGCCCAAAACATTGGGAAGCATTCACAGAATTTAATGTTCTGTGGCATTGCCTAGAATAAGTAGTTCATATTGTATCCATAGAAAGTATCAGAGAAGATAACAAGTGTTTAATGTTGTTGCTCAGATTCTTTTTAAAAGCAATTTGGTTGTTGTTGGGGTTTTCTGATAGATGGAATATGCTAATTTCTCAATACGACTGGAAAAATTGCTGTGAAAGTGACACTTCAGAATCATATTATTATACCTAGCTTATGTTTATCTAGTTTTGATAAAATGTTCTATGAAAGACTTTGAAGATGAACACTTGCATGTACATATAATTATGTAACCAGTTTTTAGCTGATGCTATGATAATTTCTCGCTGGTTTACAAAGCTCTCTGTTATCCGATATATAATCTCTGTGTTATCTGAAAGAGAAAGGCAATCTTTGTTATGTTTAAAAAAGAGAAAAAGAAAGAAGAAAAAAATTACACCAGTACAGTCATTTTCATTTTTTTTCACTTGCTCATACACTTTCCTAAGTGGTCACATTTTTAATGGCATAGTTAAAACATTTTTAATTCTGAAACAATTTTTTATTAATAATAGTTTTAAACCACTTAAAAAAAAGAAGTCTTCACTCTTTAACCTCTGCTAAATAGCTAGGAAGCACTTTGCAGAAAACTTATATTTGCTATCATTCAAGAAAAAACATGAAACAAAGTTTGAGGCACTTCATGAAATAACATTTTTTGTTTTAAATGATTCCTCTGTGTTTCTCGTAACCTGACCTTTTCTTTGAATTTATATAACTGGCTACTTTTGACCATGCTTTCTTAGTCTTCTTTTCTCTCAAGATTTTCTACCTCCTTCGTGTCTTCCTGGCCTATTTAAAAAATTACGTCAAGGGATTTTAATGAACTGTATAATAATGTAAAATTTCTGTTTATGCATAAAATATGCCTTTGTAGGTAGATCACAATGCATTAATATCTACCTGTGAAATTTAAGGATTTTTTTTTTCAAAGGAATGTATTATATCATGCTTATCCCTGATGGCTTTTATGGAGTAGGGTGAGGGTTGCAGTAGGCCAGGTGTGAGGAGCCCAGCAGGAAGTGGGCTGCCCTTCTTTCACTCAGGTGTAGAGGAAGAAACCCCTATCTCCAGACCAAGCACCTTGGTGAGGCCTGATCTCCCTCTCTTCCTCCCCTCCCTCCCTCCCTTATGGTGTCACAGCCATCAAAGATGCCCTTTGCGCCTTGTTTTTCCTCTCGATGACTTTCCCACCCCTCCCTGGGCAGCTGACATGGTCTCTTAGCTCTGTCCTCTCTGTTGCATGCCTCCTTCATTGTAGCACAGCAGCACAGGTGAAGCCCTCCATCCCCTGTGCTGAGCCCAAGGCTCTGGCAGCCACACTGCTGAAGCCCTCCCTGTGCCCACTGGGCTGCCCGCTAGCAGGATTTGCTACCAGGGTATGGCAGCAATTACAATGACATTTTCAGCTGGTGGACTCTTCCAAGACCTTTTTGGAGCTGACCTCTGTGTACTTACAGGGTGGCATGGCCGGAGGAGGAAAGAGGAAAGTGAAGAGGAATTTTGCTTTCCTCTAGCAGTGGGAGGAATAGGGAGCTACTTGTTAGAGGTTCTTCAGAGGGCTCATTGACTCTGCCGTTTTTCCTTGGGAATGTTGGAGGGTTACAGTTTATTAGACAGTCATAACACACAGAGAGGGGTAACTTGCCTTAAAGAAAAGTGTTGGGGGAGGGAGACACCTAATGATTTCTTTGGGGACCAAGAAGCTGGAATGCTGCATGGCCAGGTCTGTGTTCCCATACATTGAAATAAGCTTTCTGAAGGTTGGTTTTTTTTTCCCAATTCTTCAGTAATCCTGGTTGTAACAGAGATGTTTCTGTTAAAAATACCTCATACCCAGCAAAACAGACCTGTAGCCTTCCTTGGATTGCCAGCTGACTCATCTGATTTCATTATTTCATTCCAACATGCTCACATCTGTGAATGCAGAGAGATAATTTACAAAAATGTCATTTGAGTAAATTGAAAGAGAAAGTTTGTAGGTAAAAGTACTATTAGATCATCTGTTTGGAGTTCTGTGTGGTAACCAGAGGATTATGTCTGGTTATACCTCCGAGGACAATCCTCAGTTCCTTGCAGAAATTCAGGATGTGGACGTCCTTGTTTAGCTTTGCTTCTTTGACTGTTTTACCCAGGCTACTGAAGTAAGAACCATCCTGCTCTCATGGCATGTCTATACCTCTGTATGTGATTACTGTACTTGGGAACAGCAATAGTTTGCGGTACACTGAAACCTTTTCTAAATATGTAAAGCAATAATAAATGTGTGATACGTGTGATACCATCAAACCACAGCAGAATGTAGTGTTGCCTAGTGAGCATCCTGCCAGTTTTATATGTTCCGTTCTTCCCTAAATCTTTGCTAGTGAGGGCTGTGAGATTTTTTTTTTTACAGGAGTGATGCAAGATGATTCTGTGAAAGGAAGGAAGGCAACACCATTTTCTGTTTATTTTATTCACATACGTAGTTGAAGGTGGTCTCTTTTAGCACAGATCATCTGGGAGTGCTGACACCCACTTAAGGCAGTGCCCAGTGAGGAGAATAATTTAGTTCATGAAACAGTGAAGGCATATGGTTAACCTTGTTGATGCCCTCCTCCTTTTTCTGCATTTAAATGCTTTTTAAAATACCTTCCATTAAAAGCATGTTTATGATAACATTGGAATCTGGGTTTTAGAGGCAGACTGTGGAGCCTGAGTATTGTGTTTAGAAATACTGATTTTGTAATCTACTGTGGAAATAATTGCAATAGGCTAAAAAGAAGGTTGTTGTTTACAAGTTTCTGTCTGACAAAAAAAACTTGCTTTAGTTTATCACAAAAGTCTATTTGCAGCTGTGTTTTTACTAATGACATTTCAATGACTTGCTTTATCTATTACATGGCTTTAAACAGTGTCTCAAATTCTCTGATTAGTGTTAACAAATTCATGGTTTAGTAGAATCAGTAGAATAAAGATGAGCTGTTATTTTTTGCTAATCTTAGACACTGAATCCGGAGTTTCAGCTCACAAAGTACTTTTTTAGGAACTAGCAGAAAAATAATCAAATCAGCACAATTGCTCTGTGCAGTAAATATGAGTTTACTTTTTTAAGGGAGCCTGCTATGCACTACTTTTCGGATAAAAAGCACAAAAATAAATGCTCTTTGTTAATATTTAAATTGCATGCTAGAGGTAAGGGAATCTTGCTTTTGGGGTTTGTTGTTACACTCGATGAGCATCTGGTAGCAAAATACATGGGCAATATCCCTCGTGAGTGTAAACTGTCGGAGGTCCAGTGACTTCAACTGAGCTATGACTATTTATACAAATTCCCCCGCCTGTTA
>VZZY01006176.1:0-28734 GCA_013400335.1 Eurystomus gularis | reverse complement strand
CTATTTGTTACATTCGTTTAGTATGGGAAAAGTTTTTATATTCCTCTTGTATTTTAGTGAAGCCTCTCTTTAAGGTGTTAACTGCCTCTTGATGGGCATTTTCTGGTATTAGGAGTGCTGATCTTTAAACACAAGCTAAGACCTGCAAACAATGATTTTATGTGCCAGAAGGGTGGGTTATTTGCAGATAAACCTTTGGTCAGAGAATGAAACGGTTTGTTCAGAGCATGGATATAGGTAGGGCAGGAAGCTTGGGCCCTTCTCCTCTGTTATGGGCAAGGGGTGCCTGCATCCAGGCAGGGGCCTGATGTATCAGTGAAGTTGTCCCTGCCATCCTTTTACTTTTTCGCTTCAGCAGGCAGGACACTTGTGCACATGTGGCGTTTTTTGGTGTTTTATGGTTGGTGGGTTTGTCGGGGGTTTTTGTCCTGTACCCCTGGGTTTTGGAAAACTTCGCTAAAACCTCCAACCCATTTGTGCATGTTACCGAATTTCTGCCCTGTATGGGCAGAAGTTACAGGCAGTGACAGGAGCACTTGGCTGTAGCCCAGGCCTTCTCAATAGTAATAGTTCAGGCAATACTGGTTTTGAAAAATCTCATTATTTTCCTCCATCATATATTTATATCCAGTCCTGTTGCCTTGAATGTCGGTAGTAAAACTTCCATTCATCTCCTGAGCACAACAGGAGGTCTATGAGAAGGAGCAATTCTATAGCTTTTTGTAACTATTGCTTTGAAAGACAACATACTTGACAAATTTTAATTCATAGTGAAACAAAAAATTAGGTTTCTTATTTGATATTTTCTCTGAAAGATAACTATACAAACCTGATCGGAAAGTACCCAATATTTTTCCATAGTGACAGTAATATAAGTTCACTGTGTTTTTGACACGAGTCAAGTTTTATAGATGAGGTACATCATATGACCAGGGTAGTAGGTTTCTCTTCTCCTAGATCTTCACTGTGACCTGTGGAAGGGAGTGAATATTTGGAGATGTGAACTCATTTTAGCCGTTGAAAAGTGATCCCCTTGTGAGTCAAGTTCGCTCCCCGGCACTATGATATGATACATGTAAAGAGTACGGGTAACAAATTACAAGGGCTGCAGTGCCAGATTATAAGAGGTCCTGATTTTGAGATGCAGTTAAACAAACCATAAACATATATGTATATTAAAAACAGGAATTCCTGATTTTGTAGGGCAGCCCTTTGTAATGCTCTTCCTGCAAGTCAGAGTGATTTGCCTGTCTTTGATTAAACATAAACCCTTTATTCATTTAATTCTTTGTATTGCAGGTCATTTAGCTTGTTTGCTTTATGTTTATGAAGTAGCCACACACCAGGCTAAGTATACTCATAGTCTGAAATATGATGCTTGTCCTTTTCCCTTTAATCTCAGTTTCGATCGTAATCATCCTCTTTACACAGCTTCTGCCATCAGTTTTCAAGATGTAGCTGTCAAAAACTCTGAGGTTTTTCCACAAGATGAGTGTCCGCTTACCAAATGTTGTATTTCTCTACCCGTAGCAAATAGGATGACATAAATAACTTGCCCTTTCCTTTGTCTGTCACTGTCTTAACTGTGGTTTTCTGTCCTTGATTTGCCACTTCACTTGTAATGGAATATGAGGGGGAATCCTAATATCCTCTCTTTAATTAAAGCTTTTAATTAAAACTTTATTTTAATTAAAAGCTGTTTAATCCCTGGATAATATGAAAGAGGGTCAAACTGCAGGTTCATTACTTGTTGTGGAAAAATTGATGGGAAATTTTAACTGCACTTGGTTTGCTTGTGGGGAAACTGTGGTAACAAGATTTCTACTGTCTTTTAAAAAGTGAATCTCTGGAATATCCTGTTGTGTTCTATGAATTGACTTAGTACCATTTACTTTGAAATAGTGTAAACTGAGCATGTATCCCTCCAAATAACTTTAAAATTTATTATTTGAATATATTAAAATAAATTGTTCTGTTCTCAAATTATAATTTTAAATAACATTTTTGTTCACTTTATTACAAACATAGGTTGGTAGAGTATTATTAGTTGGGTTTTTTAATGTAATCAGCCAAACAAGTTTTTATTTCTGAGTTTTCTGGAGGTTTTCTGAGGATTATTTTGTGGCTGATGTTCAGTGTTCTATCTTTTCTATTTTTGGGAAAATAGATAAAACTTAAAAGTTTCTGTTGTCTTTGTAAGTTAATCTTGTGGGATGCAATCAGAGAAAAGATATCTTACTAGCAAATATCTAGTACCTCCCAACTCTGCTTTCAGAATTCCTTTTTTGAACCTGTGCCAAATATCGTTATCCCTGCATGAGTTTTCTCTATTTTTCAGCAAAACCACTAGGTCTGTACTCACTGTGTTTTCAGGGGCATCAAATACATACGTGTGCTTCACAAGGTGATTTTAGTATTAAACAGAGTTTCCACAATTGCCTTTTTTGTTTCATATACCCTCTGGACTGTTCAGCTGTGACAATTCATATAATAGATTGTGTTACGTAGATACCATATAGTGTACTGCACCCAGATGTATTCTTTCAGCATTTCAGATTTTCTGTTAAGAAAAGCCTCTTTGTTTCCTAGGTATTTTCTGTTGTAGTCTTTTGTTGGGTATTCTTTCTGTGTCACATGTGGAATTAAAGTAATGCTTAATATTAAGGTGGGGGTGGTGAACAGTATGTTCTTGCAGCAAGTACTTCTAGAGCAAGTACCTACCTCATGCAAGTCTAGCATGACCTCCATCTGGAGACATTCCTATTCACACATGCTGAGCTTTATTCCTATTCAGAGGCTTCTTCCAATGCTTCCTTTATAGACCCAGCTATCCCTGAAAGTTACCGTTCCTGTGAGCTGGCAAAGATACACTTGGCACCATACCACTGAACCTACATCTTTCTTCTAAATTGCTTGTTTGGTTAATTCTCTATTTCACACTGACTTCTGCCCACAAATCTGAAGGCAGACTGTGTTTAATTGGCTGGTGCAGTGCATATATAATAAGGAACTTGTAAATTTCTTATCGGTGCTTGGTTCTTCAAGATGTTTCCTGCCCTGGTAAACCTGGTCAGTCTTAGAGACACTCTGTTGTACATAAAAGTAGTATCAGTGTTTTGGTTTTATTTACGCATGCCCAAAATAAAAGGTTCTCCTGCGTTAGCTTTATATTAGAAAGGCAAGTTCTTAAATTCATTGTTCTGGCAGAAGAACACCTAATGGGCCTGGGAAACTAATGGCACTCATCCTAAGAAATGGAAGTTGTGGTTTTAGGCATAAAAGGTCTGTTTAGTCAGATTCTTTACTATTTTATTTTTAAATGCAAACATCTGACAGGTAGTTGGGAGCAGAGTTCTCTCAGTATGAGAATATAACTTAGCTCCAGCGTAATTCAGTGCTGAGAAAATTCATGTTCCAGGTGTACTGCCGTTGAGACTGCCCTCAAGTAAAGGTGAAGGAAGAAGGTCAACACATAGGATGTTCCTGACTGTTTTGTAAAAAAATATAAAGTTAAAAATGGAAGAAAAGCACTAGTGAGGAAAGGTAATGCCATCTTGAAACATTCATAAGGAAACAATAAAGAAAAAATGTTTTAAAGTACCTGTGGTGGTTAGCTTGCAAGATTTCTGCAACTGGAACAAGTTGAACTCTTCTGGATTCTGCTTGTGGAGTCAAATTTCTTCTCTTACCGGGGTTCTTGATCAGAGCAGATTTTACAGCTCAAACAGCAGCACATTGAAGATTCAGTATTTCCGCAGCTTTTAACTCTTGCTCTGATCATCAACTGAATTGCTGGCATGTGGGTTGGAGCACGAATGAAAGCTGCACATGGTTCCAAAGACTCCTGTTTGAACTGAGCACAACTGAGCGGCTCCTGCACTGTTTTATGAGATTCCACCCAGGCTGCTTTTTGCTGAGGATGTTTTGCCATGTGCCAAGTGTACATATAGTCGAGGGAAAAAGTAATTTGTAAGGAGACTCTTAACCACTGCCACTTCTGCAGCTTTGTTGAAATCAACTATTCTCCTAAGACTACTGTAGTTTTGTCAATTACTAATAGTGGTCAAACTGTATTCACTGAGTTTCCTGACCTGACAAAGATGCACGTAGAATAACAGCTCATCTTCTGTCAGAGTATCTGATATCAGGTTACTGTTTACTTTTGCTTGCATCCATGGTAATGGTCATATCCAGTTTAGTTTAATCAGCAGTTGACTATAACATGGGAGAGAGGAGCATATGTGTGTATATATAGGTTCTAAGCTGTATTTAGAGTTCTTGACAGAAATAAATAAACTGAGCCAAGTAAGAGATCACATAGCTTTTGTCACCAAACCCATGCTGTTTGGAGTGCTGTTTTTAACAGATTTTGTTGTTGTTGCTGTTCTGGCAAGAGAGCCCTGCACTGAGAGTTGAAGTGTGAGGTACAGTTTCAATTGCAGACTTCTGCAGGATAGGGGTATGAATTTACTCTTGAGAAAGAGGTCAAACAGAAGTTTCCTATTAATTCAGCTCCTTGTGGGACTTACTGACTTCCTACTGAGGTGGTCAAGGATCATAAAACAGGCACAGACAAAATGCTTTGATATTTTTGTCATTTCAGGCATGATGCAATTGTTGCAAAATTAGAGGTTTTGTTGTGAAAGAATTTCAGTGGAGTAATTAATTGATTCTGAAAGATGCCTCCTTTACTTCATTCACCACAATAAAAATCTTACACACCTTTGTGGAACCAGAACTTGTTTCAGAATTTGTAGACAGAATGTTGCTTTATGAATATTAACAATCATACTGTGATAGGAAATAAAGATCTAACAACTGCATGAGGCACTTCCTGTCACCGTGGTTTATCTAGCAGCTATATGATGGATCAGGTCCTGTTAAGTCAATGTCTTTTGGGGAGGAAAGGGAGAGATGCTGCTTGAGTGCTGATTGATGGTTCCAGCTTTGGCTGCACTGTATGGACAATCCTGCCCAACCTTCCACTGCTAAAGAATTTATCCTTTAAGAAATAGTGGTAACATTTCTCTGAAGAGATGAGCTTTGTCAGGGACAGACAGCAGAGGAAAAATGAAGAGTTTCCTACGTCAGGGTATGGAAATTACAGGTCGTGCTCTACACTGCGATGTTATTTTGTGATGTGCTGATCACAGCTAGTTTTTGTCAGGCAGTGGGTTTTTATGCTAGTTTGGCCCAGCTGGAGTTAGGTGGTTTTACACATATTCACAGTTTTGTCCTGCTTATGTGGCACCCTAAGGGGGGATGAAGGTATTTGTAAGAGAAGTGGAAACATGGATGACCAAAACAGTTATTGATATCCAAAAATTAATAAAGTACAAAGAGCAGAAGACTATTGAAGTAGTACTTCAAAATTGACGGTATTGGAGAGGTACCTCAGACTTTTGAACTGACTTGTTTATTTACGAATGCTGTTTAAGATTTTGGGCAATCTAGGATTACTCTAGAGTAATTATTTTTTAGATTATGTTTTATGCCTTTTTTGGTCCATCATGCAGTGAATGACATGATGTGACTCTATCAGGGTAGTGAATCCTAGGACAGAGGCTATGCTGTGCCAGAGGAAACACACAGCACGCTGGATACTGCTTCTTGAGAACACTCTCACTCTGAGCTCCTTTTCAGTGCTCAGACAGTTATGATCTAGAGATCAGCTTTGTTTTATCCACGGGGCTTTGGGCATGATCTACTGAACCACTGAGCCTTTAGGCTAGTGCTTTTATGCCAAAATATTTATGTTGATGTAAGGGGGTAAAATTTGGCCTCACTGAATTGAAAAATTTATCAAAATATATGTTGGAAGAGGAATTGGCATTGACTCTAACTAGAGAGAAGAGGAAAAGATGTTAAAACCTTGATTACTTTTTATTCTGTTTACCTAATTCAGAGTTCAGAATTATTCCATGTTTTAATTAAAGCTTGGCAAGATCTCTTCTGCTACACTACAGGAAATGGAGAAAGGGAGAGAGAGGTAGGGGAAGAGAACCAACTGTTTGCCTAATTGTATTGGGTGCAACTAGATGCCAAAAATGCAAGGGGACATGTAACAAGATCTATGCTGCTGTCTCAGTTTAAAGGCTTGTTAATAGATTCATCTGTCAAATCCCATTACTATTAGCATATCATTTTTAAATAAATCTTGGGTTTTAGTTTACTTCTTTTTCTAATTTACAGCTGTTTACAGGGTGCCTTATTAATACTTCTAAGGTAGCATAGGGACCATTGGTGGAGAAAGCTGCACCTGGGAAATAGAACAATTTCAGATTTGCAGTCTTCTGGGGTTATCTCCTTTTATAAGAATATATTTTGTAAAAATTAAATGGGGACAGCAAGACATCTGCTTATAAAATCTTAACCTGTCTTTTGCAGAGAAGATTACCATGAAGACGGATTCTGTCAGCCGTACAGGGGAATTGCATGTGCACGAATCATTGGTAACAGAACCATTTATGTGGACTCCCTCCAAATGCAAGGGGAAATTGAAAACCGAATTACTGGTAAGTTTATACATATCTGTAGCAGAGAAAAAAACATTTGTGAAAGTATCCAATTCAGGTTTAAATACTGCTATAGTCCTTCACAGTTTTATTGGTCAATGATTAAGACACTCTTATATTACGGTTTGGAGTAGGTGAGCCAGTTTTCTGCTTGTGCAGTTAGCAAAATCTGGAGCAAGGAAGATGAGTATCTGCTGTCAGATGTAGAAGTTTCTTCCATGTCCTTAAGTAAAATGTCAGAGCTTTGACTTTTTAACAGCTTGTAGTTTATACTGGAGCTTTTTGCATGATGGATTTGAACAGGAGATTTTTTTTTTTATCGATCTGTGATACAATAAAAAATTACTGTTTTTTCGCTGTCTTGAAAAATGTACAGTGGCTTTTCCCTTGGGTTTCCTCCCCTATTGCATAATCCCCGCAGAGTCTGGATTTCAAATTGATTTATATAAAACAAGAGTCGACCTTCCTGTGCTTTGCCCCTGCTGATTCTTTCTCTGATTATCATTTTGGTACAGAGTCACAAACATGCATCCAAAACCTTAATGACTTTTAATGGGCTGTAAATCAGCACGAGTTTCTTTCACTGGACCTCAGTTAGCTAACATTAGCAGCTGTGATTCTGAGGTACACAAGCAAATGGACCTGACCAAACTGTTTATCATAGTACATGGCCAACTAACTCAGTCCAGCAGGCACTTATTTTCATCTGGCCAGATATGGCTAACAAACTGAATCTGCAATTTTAACATAACAGTTTGACTTCACTTGTCAGCTCTATCTCCTCTAAGGTGCTACTGTAAAGGCTCATTGCGAAGCCAGAAATCCAGATCAGTTCTTTTTCTGTTCCTGAGATGGTGATCAGATTGAGGTGCTGACGTTTCCTTGTGCTGTTTTGAATCATTCCTCTCCCTCCTTTCTCCTCCAGTCTGTTGTAATTCCAGCCTCTTTTACTATTATGTCAATAATTAATACATACTGTTGATAATTTTTTTATTTCTACAACACAACCTCTGTCCTGTTTGGATGTATTTCAGCAATATGGAAATGTTCAGCCATCTGAAATGATTAAATCTGTAACTCTGTGAGTTAGGTTCATAATGTCCTTTTCAAAAAACAAAACAACACCAAAAAACTGTGATACCTTTCAGAAAATGCTTACTGATCAGGTTATACTTGTTTCTGGAATATACAACATAGACATTCATGACCTGCTTGCTGGATCCCTAATACCACTGATTATCAGTTAGATTTTGGAGCCTGGGGGCTGAAACTCTTTGTTGTGGAGTTGAGGAGAATTTCTAATGGAATTGTTCCTTTTTAGGAACACTGTGAACCACCATGTAGAGCTACCCAGTGCCTAGCTAGGCAGTAGTGATAATCCATTAATAATGTGGCATTTTCAAACTATATACATCTGAAGGACATGCTAAATACCTTACGGAAAGTGACCCTGAGGATTTCACAGCACATTTGGTTCTTAAGATATGTAAAACAAGTATTGCAAGACTTGGTGATCTCTGTCCAAATGACAGGGTAAATTTGAAACTGTGTTAACTTGTTAGATAAAAAAAAATAAATCTGCTGTATAACTGCTGCTGAGATTTTGCATATACTTTTGCCCATACTTCCTAAGCGCAGTTTTTGGTGAAAGGTCTTTGTGCTCAGAGCTGTAGGGTGTCCAGGGGAGGCTGTGCGTGGGAAATTGATGACACCTACTGCCCCACAACAAGAACATTTAGCGTGGTTACATGTATGGGGAAATTTCATTCTAGATTTTCATTTTGCCACTGTGCTGTTGCATGAAATACGTTCCCTGTGTCTTGACAGCCTCTGGTGCTGTTCAGTCCTGGCCACATGGTTAAGCAAGAATTGCAGCCTTCTATTAAAAAACAGGACATTTCTGGAGAAACACTTGAGACATGACTTGAAGGACTGAAAGGCCAACAATAAAGAGTGCATGGTCTCAACATCTGACCTGTGGATATGTGTGGCTAGCAATGTCTTTGCTGTGCTGTTTAATAACTAAAAAATAAACCCCTGAGGTGCCACCACACAGTCCTGCTGGCTTTTGTACCTCCCATCAAAATAAGGACATAATTGTGAATTGTGAGCTCTTCACCCATGCCAATCTAAATTCTGTAATGGCTTCACAAAAATTATTGTGGTATTTCAAATAGCGAACAGTGACTGCTTCACTACTCCAGCTTTATTTTTTCCCTGTTAGTCTTTGAGACAAGCATATGTCACAGCTGTTGTTTGAGGCCTGATACTGTGGTTGCATGCAGTGTTAACTACATGACAGATAAATGGCTATATTCCTGTGTTAATGTTCCTGTATTAAAAAAAGTAAAGGTGCAAACAGTACAAAAAGCTGGAGTTGGGGCTGCTTGCTGCATGTGTGGTGTTTAGGAAGAGACAGGAGACTCTGATAGCAGGTGACAGCAGGAAGTAGATGGTTGAAAGGAGAGCGCTGGACAAGAGGGAAAGAATTGATTTGTAGGTTGTAAATAGGCTGCTGAATGACTTGAACTGCTCATTTCCTCTCTCTTTACAGTGTATGTTGGTGGAACATGCAGCCTAGCACTGCTCACTCACAAATGATGTTTTACAGTGTGGGAATGAACATACCAACATTTAAAGCTTGATTCATCCCCATATAAATAATGCACATGCACATTTATCTTACCTTTGCAATGCGCCTGAAAACTCTCAGATAACTGTTAGTGTATAGGTGCTGAGAGCTGAAGGGGAGGATTAAGTTCCTAATTCATTATGACATTCATCTTAATATGATCAATTTGCTGAGATTTATTTCATTCATTTTCCCAAAACTGCTGCCTGTGAGGCTTGTCATGTCTATTAATAGCAGTATCTCCCCAAATACCAATGACGCACTTTCTTTTGCTTGTCAGAACTTGAAAAACCCTTGTCTTTTTGTTGATCAAAATGTCTACAGGAGGAAGAAGCTAGATAGATTCAAATTTTACCTAATTAGGAACTCTGGAAATACCTGTCAGAGTCCTAGCAGGTGTATCTTGCCTTTGCTCTTTATCTTTTCAGTTAAAAATAGTCAAGCACTAACAGCTAGCTCAATGCTAGTCACTTGGGTAAATTCCTAAGAATTGAAGTCCTACAAGATCTGTGCAGATGTCAGAGGGACGTTAGGGTGCTGCATTTGCTTTCTGCATTTGTCAGCTCTCCTTTACAGAAGAAATGACCTCATTTTCCCGCTGCTCTGAAGTCTTTCAGACCCTCCAGAAAAGATGAAGGTTGTAAAAGACAAATGACATGAAAATTGTGTTGTTTCTCATGCTTTTTGTGAGTTAATACTCAACCAGTATTTTTGTTTCTTTCCAGCTGCATTTACCATGATTGGCACTTCCACGCATTTGTCCGATCAATGCTCACAGTTTGCTATACCATCCTTCTGCCATTTTGTGTTTCCCTTGTGTGATGAGCGCTCTCGGACCCCTAAGCCACGGGAGCTGTGCCGGGATGAATGTGAAGTTCTGGAGAATGATCTCTGTAGGCAGGAGTACAACATTGCTAGGTCAAACCCCCTCATCTTGATGCAGCTACAATTGCCTAAGTGTGAGGATCTCCCACGACCTGACACCTTGGAAGCTGCCAACTGCATAAGGATTGGAATCCCTGTGGAGAGACTCAGCCAGTGTAAGTCTGGATGTTTCATCACTGCGAAAAAGTAGGGTTTGTTGCTTCCTCAGGTTGGGTCTGAGAGACAATATTTTATCAGTCATTTCCTTTTGTAAAGAAAGTTTTGCTCTATTGGACATTACTGTTGGACGTTACTACTTTTTATCATGTTAATACTAACATCTTGCACTGTTATAAGATTTAGTTGGAATGGCGAGGAAGTTTAAAGGATGCCGTTTGGTACTGAAAATGGTTGTACCAAGCAGCCTGGGCTGTAAACTCTGTGTTCACACACGATTGATTTGACTCAGATTTGCAAGGGGCAGCAATACATTGTAGGCTTCCCTTCCCACACGCCTGCCTCCCCCTCTTGCTCAGTCCTTGCCTTTCTGGATGAGTCCATTCTTTCTATATGGAAATCCACAAGAATATTAATCCTGTAAACCAAGCATGGAGTGTAACTGTCTTTCTCCACACACACAGGAGCGGTGAAAACATTGATCTAACTTCTGTGAATTTATATTTGTATCCAGGAGTAGAAGGTCTGTTCTGTTGTCAGTGATTATGTGCTGACAGTTTTTCTGCCTACTCCATTTCCTAGCAATTAATCACCACCTCCTACAATGTGCAGCAAGGAAGCTCCAAGAGACTAAAGATGTTGAAACTTTGAAGTGTGATAAGATTATTCTGAATATCCATTGTCTGAACCCACAGTTAGAAATAGGGGTCATGGCTTAATCGTGGGCATGGAAGCCTAGCTGTGTGTGAGTAAAGCAATAATCTAGTGTAGCTGGGAAGCAGAAATAACTGAGAAAATTATGACAGACAAATCAGCCAGGGAAGAGGTATCACGCAAAAGGAATGGGAATAAAAGCAACAAAAAGTCTGGCAGAAGTTGTCCGTGATCCTCAGAGCCAGCGATGCTCCCTCTGGTGTAACAGCTGCAATGTGAGTAACCTGGGGATTTGGAGGAAGGGCTCTGAGAGAGCTGAGATCCTGAAGGCTAGTCATGGCAAAATGGAGAAGGTTATGTTGCAAACATACAGAAAAATGCATGATACAGTTCAGGTGATAAATATGGGAGACAAGCACTCAAAAAGTGTGAAGAGAAGATAGCAGCAAAACAGAGAATAAAGATAGTTCAGCAGACATGAAAGTGAAGTATCAAAATAGAAGAAAAGCCTGAATCCCTTCTTTCTAAAGAAGAAGAGAAGGAAAAATTGGCAAGAGGCACTAGAAAATGTATCACTGATTTCCCTAGGAAGTCAGCAGTGTGATAAGATGGGAAGATTACAAAAAATAAAAGCGGTGGGCAGTTGACATTGTTGGCATCTGAAGACTTTTCCTGAAGTGAAACTCACAGCTCTAATTTATTTTAACTTATCTTGTACCTGTATCTAGAGGTCCATGCATGCTCCTTAGTATCAATTTGCATTCAGAGTTACTGAATATTGGTGTGTATATCCATAAAGCTGAGACACTATAGGGCTCCAACGTTTTGTCAAACCCTGTGTTGCAGATCATCAGTGCTACAACGGTTCTGGAGCAGACTACAGAGGGACAGTCAGCGTTACCAAGTCTGGCCACACTTGCCAACTGTGGGACTCCCAGAGTCCCCACAACCATGATCTGACAAGCACACAGTTTCCAGAGCTAGGTGGAGGGCATGCGTATTGCCGAAATCCTGGAGGTCAGATGGATGGGCCCTGGTGTTTTACAAAGAATAAAAACGTACGCATGGAACTGTGTGACATACCTTCTTGTAGTATGTATTCTCTTTCTTTTTTCCCCTACTACTGTCCTGAATCCTGTGTAATTTTGAATGTTCCCTATTTTTACAAGTACAATACACATAAAAGAAGTTACGTTTTCAAATGTTTCACTCACTGTAATACTGCACCCTTGTTTTGTGTTGTAGGATTTTGATATTATCTGGAGATCAGAGAGATCTTGTAACTGAGATACTGTGTCACTTTTTAATTACGTACTGGGTGCTTAAGCTGAGATAATTAACAATACTTCTGCAGTTTGTATTCTAATTTGTCAAATGCCAGACTTGACATACATATCATCTGTATGTGTTAGGTTTTCTCACACTACTCCTTGGTATATTGCTTCTACTCTGTGTGGCGTCTTGCAGGCAGCAAGGGTTTTCAGATCCTGCAGAGGGAGGTAGAGCACCATGCTTGACTGGAAGGAAAACATGCGAAGTGCAGAAACAGAGATGTCACAGGACAAACAATCTTACCAGAAAAGTCCTACAGTAGCTGCTGGTGGCTCTACTGATAGCAAACTGATACTGGCACAACTGATAGCAAAAGTAAAAAGCGCAGCTTACTACTGTCCCACCCTGTATAGGTACAGCCTTCACTTCAGAGCTTCTGCAGTGATACAGTCTTTGGACAGGACAAAGCAACTTAATACTCTGCTTCGTTAGGAAGAAAAGCATGTTTCCTGCAGCAACAGATGTATTGTGGAAGTCATTGAAGTGGTTTTGTTACAGATTGCCTGAATATTTAAAAGCACTCCGAGTTGATATGAAATTTCTTGGTTAACTCACTTTTTTACAGTAACATGATTTGACATTTAAAATAAATTTCTACATTGCATGTAACATGGTGTAAAGATAACACTGGGATGTGGTTGCGGTGAAAGCAGTAGCCAGAAATAGCAAAACCACAAATTGCAGAAAACATCCCAGGCAGTTCCAGTGAACATTTTGGACATCACTATGCTTTCCTAAAGTCTCCAAGTATCAAGAAAAAAAACATTTTAGGAAGGTTCCAGAACAGTCATATTAAGTGTAGTGATGGGTCTTTCATGTCTGTAATGTAAAAGTGCTTTAATTCTATTAAGTACAAACCAAATAATATCTCTGCCAGTGAGAAGTGAGATTTATTTTATTCTGGGCAGAAGCAGTATGAGTAGAGGTAAAAAGTGGGCAAAGTGCTGATGAAATGGCTGAAGTTGGGCAAGAAGACCAGACTGCAATGTTGTGCTGTGTTTTGTCACGTTGAGTTGACTGCATTGTATACTATGATGAAAAGTACTTACTTGTTTTGTTCCCCAGAAAAAGATAATGCAATGATACTCTAGCCTATGTTCTGCAGTTTCCACAATGGCACGCCTCAAAAATAAAGTAAAATAAACCACGTACTGTTATAGTCAACACATGAAATGTGAGGCTGCTAGTTTATCTTCATACTGCTAGTTACTATGTCCATTCAGACTTCTTGGAAATATTTAGTGGAATATTGTGGAGAAGGGGGAGAGGATAATGTGACTTCAATTTTCAAGCCATCGGAGTTTACTTTTGTTTAAAATAGAGTATCAATAATCATACCACAGTCCTTTTTTTTTTTCCCCTTTACTATCGAATCCATTAAAAATACTTCTTGAAAACAATGAACATTTCTGTGCCTGACAGGTCCACATGACAACAGTAAAATGGGAATCCTTTACATCCTGGTTCCCAGTATAGCCATCCCTCTGGTTATCGCCTGCCTTTTCTTCCTGGTCTGTATGTGCAGAAACAAGCAGAAAGCATCTGCTGCTACACCACAGCGCCGCCAGCTGATGGCATCTCCTAGCCAGGACATGGAAATGCCACTCATTAATCAACACAAACAGGTATTTTTTTCCAGAATTTGCTTAGGCCATGTATTTCCAAAGTGTTGTGATTTTCCATGTCGCGGGTTGTCAGTGTTCCAATTGAGCTATGTTATAAGGGACATAGTTTTCATGCTGTGCTTGCCATCTACTTTGGTGAAAACCAGGTCTTGCACTCCCTAGCTGTATTTAGAAATCCTGGGCTCAAGCAACAGCTTTCAGGACAAAGTATTTTATGACACTGGTCCTTACCTGTCAGTCCCCATTCTACCTGTTGTCTCAGTGACTGGAAATGTTATTTCTGATCCACTCTTCAGCCTGCAGCTCATTTTTGCTGCTGGTAATGACACCGCCAGTTTGCTTGTTTAAAGCAGAACGCATGGTGAGGTTTCTTGTCTAATCCATCAGCTCAGCCTGCTGGTATTCTGAGCCACCACCAAGTAGGGAGCTGAGCTGGGGTGCAACACATTTCACAAGGGATAGTGAAATGAATATGGCTTTGAACTTCTGTCTACAGATCTCAGCTCCTGCATATGATTTCCTGGGTCAACTAACTGATCTCTGCACTAAAATCCTGTTCAGAGCTAATGTTGAATTTTTAATCACAGCACTTACAAGATGCAAGCTTTAAAAAACAGTGCTCAGTTTGGAACAGTTTGTAACATATGTTCAGGAAACTAGAATATTTGAAGGATATTACCAGTTGTAACAAACTGCATTTATATTGCATGATAAGGGGGAGGTCTAATGGCTGAGTCTGGACTGTGCTGGAAACTGTCTGGTCCAGTCCACTGTCTGCTGGCCACTACAATCAGAGCTTGTTCCCAAATCACCTGTTAAAGCCTCTTTCTAGTCTACCCTGCTCCCTCCTGCTGCAGTGGCCTGTGTATGAAGCTGTGCCAGCTCCGTCTGGCTTGGACTTTTCCATCCCATGCTGGCCACATGGATCCCCTAGGTCACTAAACTCCCTTGCTTTCCCTGCCAGCGGCAGGAGGCAGGCTCTGGGGATTTCTCACTCTTAGGTTTGCCACCTTTTCCTTCATGTACCCAGAGAGAAATTCCTTCTTCCTTCTCCTCTTCCACTCTCCTCTATCACAGCTAGAGCAAGGTTTCTCAACAGGGATACCATGTATTGCTGCCCACAGACAGGGGCTGTTCCTGTAGTGCAGCAGAAGAGAAAGGGCATATCTGCTACTGCAGTATCAAAAAGAGAGAGCTTTTGTTCCTCCTTCTGCTGAAGGGCTGTTTCAGTTAACCCTGAGGCTACCAGCTCAGCGGCCAGTGCCCACAGCTTTTCTGACAGGTTTCCAGTGGGTACCTCTGGGATGATCTGAAGGGCAAGTGCAGCTGCAGTTAATAAATGTCATGATATAAATGTCATCATTTGCCAGATATATTCTGAACTGATTCTTCATGTAGCTTGCAGGAAATATGGTCCTTCCTTTGTAAAAATAATTACACTCATCGTCTTGCAGCATAATTCAATTTACACTTCTGATAATAGTATAACTCATTTCAAGGTTAACTGTAATATCAATATACTGATGTGAATGTATAAAAAGCTGCAAAGCTGTTTTGGCCCAATTTCTCTTCCATTTGGAGCGATCAAACTCTGAGAGCTTTTCTTTAATATGAGATTCTGCTGTTTAGAAAACATTATGATTTTTTACTGACTTTCTCCACTTCATTTCAGGCTAAACTTAAAGAAATCAATCTGTCCACTGTGCGGTTTATGGAGGAACTAGGAGAGGAGAGATTTGGCAAAGTCTACAAGGGCCATCTTTTTGGTACAGCACCAGGTGAACAGACGCAAGCTGTTGCTATCAAGACACTTAAAGACAAAGCAGAACTGGCTCTTCGGGAAGAATTTAAACATGAGGCAATGATGAGATCACGATTACAGCACCCAAACATTGTTTGTTTGCTGGGAATAGTGACGAAGGAACAACCCATAAGTATGATATTTAGTTATTGTTCCCACAGTGACCTCCATGAGTTCTTGGTGATGAGATCTCCCCATTCAGATGTTGGCAGCACTGACGATGACAAGACAGTAAAATCCACTCTGGAACCAGCAGACTTTTTCCATATTACGACTCAGATAGCTGCAGGAATGGAGTATCTTTCAAGCCACCACGTTGTCCACAAGGACTTGGCCACTAGAAACATACTGGTGTTTGATAAACTCAATGTGAAAATATCTGATCTAGGCCTTTTCAGGGAAGTTTATGCTGCTGATTACTACAAACTGATGGGAAATTCTCTTCTTCCCATCCGATGGATGTCCCCTGAGGCTATTATGTATGGCAAGTTTTCTATTGATTCAGATATATGGTCATATGGAGTTGTGTTGTGGGAAGTTTTCAGCTATGGCCTGCAGCCTTATTGTGGTTATTCTAACCAGGATGTCATCGAGATGATCAGGAACCGACAGGTTTTGCCATGTCCTGATGACTGCCCCACATGGATATACACTTTGATGTTGGAGTGTTGGAATGAATTTCCCAACAGAAGACCAAGATTTAAAGATATACACAACAGACTAAGAACATGGGGAAACCTTTCTAATTACAACAGCTCAGCGCAAACCTCTGGGGCAAGCAACACCACACAAACAAGTTCTCTCAGTACAAGCCCTGTTAGCAACGTCAGCAATGCTAGGTACATTGGACCAAAGCAGAAAACACCAGCTTTCCCTCAACCACAGTTCATACAAATGAAAGGGCAGATGAGACCAATGGTCCCACCTCCTCAGCTCTACATTCCAGTCAATGGTTACCAGCCAATGCCTGCCTATGGCGCTTACTTGCCAAATTTTTATCCCGTCCAAATTCCAATGCAAATGGCTCCTCAGCAAATGCCTCCCCAGATCATTCCCAAACCAGGCTCCCATCACAGTGGGAGTGGATCCACCAGCACAGGCTATGTAACAACAGCTCCTTCCAACGCATCAGTAGCCGACAGGGCTGCTCTACTCTCGGAGGGCACAGATGACACACACAATGGAACAGAAGACATCGCCCAGAATCCCGTCCAGGAGGAAGAGGAAGAGGAGGGCTCTGTGCCTGAAACAGAGTTGCTGGGCGATAATGATACACTTCAGATGGACGAAGCAGAAATTCAGTCAGAAGCCTAAGGAGTTTGTCCTCATTGCTAAGAATTTCACATCACTTCCATGCATGGAGACTGTAGACCCTTAGGCTTAATAGCAGAGATTTTGATCTGACTAAAAGAAAGACAACTAAAAAACCTACACCCGTGTAAAGTGCAGCAGTAATGATATACCAGGTTTATTGACCATTGCCACCATCAGATTTTGCAATTATGATGGTATAGAATTGCTGGGTTTAATCGTTTTTACTGTCCTACAGTTCTTGAGGGAAGCTGCTTTTCAGTTATGTACTGTTGCTGTGCAACGTATTGCAGAATAGCATTGCACGTCATGTATATCATGATATGTGAGTGTAATGTTAGCGGATTATGCTTAAACCAATAACACAAAAAGGAATCCAGCTATGGTTGCAGAATTGTTCTGAGCATAAAGGAGTGCCCTGGATGTGATGGACAGCTTAGTTTATGGTATTTATCTGTTTGATGTAGTGGACACAAGATTGTTGTTTGCTTTTTGAGTCTGAAAAAATAACAATTTGAAAATTCTGATCTGTGTTTTTATTACAATAATCAGAAAAGTAGGGAAACCGAATATAAAATTGACTGTGCTGAGTCAGAACACGGGTCTGTCCCACTCAGTAGCATGTCGAAAGGCCATCAGTAATGTCTGCTCAGGGAAGACTGCAAGGACAATTTCCCTTGTAGAATTTCCCCAGGGTATTTCCCCAGCCCTCAGCAACTGGTGGCTTAGGGACTTCCCAAGCCAGAAGTGGAATTTTTTTCTGCCCTTGATGGAATTTTCTACCATGGATTTATCCAAATGATTTTGAACCCACATAAACTTACAGCATCCACAACATCCTGTGGAATAACGTGAGAGGAGAGAGGATGGCTTTCTTTCATCATTCCCAATGAATGACTGTGACAGAAGCTTCCAAATGAGATCGTCTGACTGCATTTGTGGATGAAAGTATTCCTTCTCTGCTGTGTATTTTCAGCAGCAAGCAGCCTTAATACACTGTTAACCAAAAATGGGGATATTGTAGGGGATATTGTAGGTGTGCACTAACTTAACAATCCAACTTTAATTGCATATTGGTTACCAAGTACAGAGGGGGGCTCCACATGTATCTTCCTGTATTGGGAAAGTGTTGGGTTTCGTGTGGGGTTATAGCCTTACTTGATTTACCACAATTACTGCTGGATTGCATGTGAAACCATGTTTTTTTTCCTGCCTCTTTAGTGAAAAGGAATCTTTGAACTTTGGAAGACCTAAATAAGCAATACTGTACAAAGTGCTAGTTTTGTGCTTTTATTCGCAGGATGAATCATGTACAGACCTTTAAATGTAATTTATGTTTTACTACATTTTATATACTTCTTTTTGGAAACACTTGGGTTTTTGAATGAATGACTTTATAACTTAACCATTTATGATATTCACATGTGGTACAGTTTTATTGTATTGCTGTTCCATTTTGCTAAACGTGCAGACAGGTCCATACATTTCATGACCCTTTCTGTAATACAAGCAATACACATTTTCGTTGTAGCCAACACACACTATAGCTGTAAGTTGTACATCCAACATGGTGTATTCAATAAAGAGATGCAAAAAGTATGATTAAATATGTTATCTTTATAGTTCCTGCAGCCACTGTTTTGTTATGGTACTTTGTGGAAATAGGAATGGGTACAGTTCCTTAGGTTACAGGTTTCATACCTAAACGACAACTGTTTTCTTTTATTACAATGGGATTCACTTGTGAGTCGTGTATTGTTGTTATTTACACCCTGTGTTCATGGTATGGCAACCTTACTTACTTCCAGCATTTCACCTGGATTTGGAAATGCACTGGTAGGAACAAAATATGAAAGCTTTATTACTTGTGTTAATATAATGCAGCTTTGGGTGCTATTACTAAATAAAGGATAAATAAATAAAAAATGTGAAGTTTATTTACTTTAAGTTCTTTGTTTCTTCTAGGTTTCACATTCTCAGATTAATGAACTTCATTAGTCAACTACATTGCTTTCCTTTGCTAACTTACTGCCTGAAAAATGGAGAGTAAGTGATACAGTTACACCACAGATGCATCAGGAAGAGAAGAGATAAAATAAATGAACAAGTGGCAGTCAGTGGAAGCTTCTGTACAGCACTGTCTGAAGTTCAGCCCATTTCTGACAGTCAAAGAGTATTACAGCTCTGGGTGCTTTGGATGCAGTTTGGGGAACTCCTCTTCTTCAAGCCTCGTAAATTCAAGCCTATAAATCACTGTAGTCAGAAAAAATAAGACAGATGCCTATACTGACTGTCCCATTCCCACTGAGGTGTGGATGCACTCTAAAAGTGAGGGTAGAGGAGCAGTATACAATTCTGTAGGCCAGCTTTGGTGATTTACACAGTACCACAGAGGGATTTTCTCCCCTCTTCTGGTGTGGATGCACTTCCCTGAACTGCCATGATTGGAGCCGTCGTGGCATGCAAACACCTCATCTGTGGCTCAGGTGAGCATCTCTGCTCAAGTGGTTACCACTACCAACCTCTTAGCGGCTACTCTAAGTCATACGGATTGGCAGTAACTTGTTGCTCTGCAACTCCCCAGGCTACTCTCCCTATGATGTCTGGTGCGAAGACCCAGCCAGAGTCAGGATCTGCCTTTCCTCCTCAAGATTTGGAAGGAAGGCCAAGGAAGCAACGGGAAGGGATGTGGCGGTAAGTGGATGGGACAAGGTGGTATGGTGAAAATAGGGGAGGGAGGGGTTGGAGCTGGGGACCAGCAAAGCCAGCACAATGCTGCTCACTAAGGCATGGAAAGTTACTTTTTCCTGCCATGGCTAGCAAAGCTGTGGTTTGTCCTGGTGACAGAACAGCTTTTCTCGGCAACTGTAAAAGTCTCTAGGATGGCTAGGAGAGGGGAAAGTTTTTTTGAGAAGACTGGGATGCTTCCAGTTTTCTCTTGCCTCTTGCTAATTCCCTACTCTGCTTCAGTCAGTACAGCAGGAACTGACCTTGGGGAAAGGGAATGGAGCATTAGTGGTGTCCACAGCAGCCCACTCATGAGGCAGGAGGCTGTGGCTGACAGAGACTGTCTCTTCCCTGTCTGCCCTAGTGTATGACACAGGGCTTAGTGCATGCCCACTCCCGCTGCTCATACCAACTGGTTTAGCTGTCCTCAAACTCAGCTCTCTGATATGGTGCAGGTGTCTGATCTTGGCTCACACTTGTGAAGAAAAGTTGCTGGAGAAAGAGGTGGAAGGAGCCTTGGTGACATTGATCCCTTCTCTTAAATGCAGTCTATGCCTGCAAGACACGAAAATACTCCTGGGATTCACCTCAGGGCGGGGCTAACCAGCCCAGTGCTGAACAGGTTCCTGGCAGGGCTGGAGGTCAGCCCAGCATCAGCAAGCCTGAAGGTTTGCACTGCCTGTATTCAGGAGTCCTAGTGAGGAACAGGTGAGGAGGGAGAAGCTGAAATGTGAGGCAGAAGGGCTTTGGGTGTAGCACAGTCACAAGTGCCAAGGGAAAGTCTTGACCAGTGACAGGACTTTCTGAGTGTACACTTTATGTGTACCAGAGCATAAAGAACCAGAAGTCTGTCAGATCCAACAGTACCTTGGTCAGGCATCAGCCTGTGCCTAAAAACAAGTGTGGGTCCCTGTTTACAAAAGCATACAGGGTAGATAGAGAATGAGTTTGCAGTCACAGGACAGGGAAGATCAGGGATGGTTCATAGCCTGAGCAGGGAAACAAAGTGCCTGTAGATGTGCATACCTCCTCCACCATGCTAGTGCAGCCTGGTAAGAACACCAATCTGAATCCCATTCTGATACTGTCCAAGATCTGGGTTATTGCAGGGTATTTTCATCTGCTTTACCCATTGGGACTATAGGGAAGACCAAAATATAAAATGTGTAGTATAAACAGCTGTGTAAGAACAGAGGATTCACCCGCAGTGCAAACTGGTAAGTACAAATGGACCTTATTATTACAAGTTTTGATAGTCGGCTTCATTCCTTCACCTTTTCTAAATGTCACTACTCCATTTCATTTAATGATTTCCCTAAAGTCTGATCCAGAAGGACACGCTGTCTGTGGGGATACGAATCTTTTGCCTCCTGTATCTGCCATGGCTATGAACATCACAGTAAGTCAAAGGGAAATTGCTTCACAGTAACAGTACCTCAAACTTTTATTAGAGATACAAATTTGAATTTGGATCTCACATATTATCTAAGGAGTTCATTAGATGTCACTTGCTTCTGTGTTCAGGGAAATCTCACTTTGGCTGTGTGGGAATGAAGGGAAGAGGTCTGATGCTTTTTGAGAGAGAGCTTGGGGACACTTGTTGAGTTGGAGCCCTCTCAAAAGATGTCAGACCTTGAGGGGTTTGCCAAAACAGATAAAAGGATTAAACACTCAGCTACAACCATGGTTGTATCTTCAAATAAAGCCACACTTTAATATTTTCAAACCTTAAAAAACATTTTAAAGTTTGACCCTGTGTGGAGAGTAACTCTGTTTCTAGACAGGCAAAGTCTACTGCAAACTGTTTTCAAAAACAGCATTTTCAGTTACCTAAAGTGTGAAGAAAAATATCCACTAGCAAAGCCATCCTCTGTTTGAGGAAAATGACTAAATTCGTATCGTAAGGAACAACGTGTGTTTCTGTTCTATAAATAAATCTAAAAAATTGTAGTGAAATGGCAGGAATCAAGTTTTGAGGATTTTCTCAGACATGGGGAAAGGAATATTAGGAGCTTAGAGGAGGAGTAGCATACAGCATGAAGAATGACATGCCTCAGTGTCGCGGAGAATGAGGTTTAGTTCCATCTTATTAGAAAACTGAATTCTGTTCTCATTTTTTCAAAAGTGACCTTGTGTAATCTTTCAGTGTTACCCATCTTGCAGATATGACAAGTTGTTGGCTCCTTCAATCAGCAATATGAGGCCTGAGCAATCTAGGGAGTATCAAACAATACTATATATGATCAGTTGGCAAGATAAAACAAGCTCATGATATCCTGGTCAGGCAGATCTTTCTTCAGTCCAAAATGTGCTGTATCTGTGGTAATAAAATGTAGGAGAGTTGATTCAGCAGGACTTCTTTTCTAGAAAACTGCTGTAAAAACATTTTCACCTAATATTTCTGTCTTGTCCTGTGTTTGATACTGAGGAGTTGTGCTGTCTGGACTCCGTAGCCACTGCTTCTTATAGATAGATACATTACAGGGACTCCTAACACAGGGTTCCCTCTGCAGAAGATGGGGGTCCCCTGGGTTGCTTTGTGACCTCAAGTAGAATGTATGCATGTGTGCATGCATGCCAGGTTTTGGAAGGAAAAGTATCCTGGAATATAAGGGAATAGTTCTGTCTTCAGGGTCAGATTAAATGTGTGTGTGTGTGTGTGCGCACATACGTATGTAGGGACAATGCGTATCTAGATAACTGCAGTTCATTAGGGGGTGGTTTTCCCCTTGCCCTCTCTGTAATGAGCAGATGTTCCAGGTGTGTGTGAGGTCTTTTGCAGCTCCGAATCCAAGCCTAGTTACTCCTAGTGCCTTCCTGGCCTTTCTTGCAGTTGGTCACAGCACTGGGAGCACTCAGAAGGCTAGTGTGGCACAAGGAGTCCCCTAGCAGCATGCATGGGGTGCTGCCCTGGCCTGGGACTTGAAAAAGGTGTTGTCACAATCACAGTTACACTCCCGCTCTCTCTCTAACACACATGCTGATGGTCTTGGTGCTCTCCCTGACTCAGGCCCCGTCCAGTTGCTTTAAGTGCAAAAACACGGCTCTAAATCTTAGCTGAATACTGCGACATTGCACAAGCAGGGGGAAGTAATATAACTGAGGTTATGGCAGGAGCTGGAAACAGTATGGGGTTCACAGGGCTGTAAATCTCCAGGAGAGTCGGAATTCAAAATAATGTGATACTGGGGGAACACAGAATCTGATGTAGCTACTTCTCATTTCTATTGATCTGAAAGAGGAACTTTACTTTATCTCAATTACAGTGTACCTGATGGTTTAACTGTCCTTTTTAAGACCTATGTCTAAAACTGGAAATAACCCATCTGTTCTGTAGGTTCTTTTGTTAACTCTAAATTGGTGAAATAGGGGGGAAAAAAATACCTTGAAATTACCATATGAATTTAATTGAATGTTTGTTTCCATACACCAAGTAATAAATAATAATCGTGGAGATGTACAGAAAGTGCTTTTGTTGCTACCTATTTTATATTTGTTACTGAAGAAGATGGTTTTTGTAGGTGCCACCCTCCACAAGACTTCTTTCAAATTTCTTTTCAGACTACTGAAGTAGCCACTGGAGATGTTTGGAGCTGTTGTAATTTTGTTTTAATTCAATTTTAACAATCTTAGGAAGAAATCCAACCCTTCTTAGTCTGCTTTAGAGGTAACTGTTTGAAGTACACCACTATTAACAAATTAAAGGAATTCCTTTCAGAACCACAAAAGACATTGTAATTAACAGATGAGATGGTAGGTAGGAAAATAGGCAGCAAACTAAAGATGTAATTGACCACATAGGGACTGTCTCAAAGTCATTTAAAAATAGAAACATTTCAGGTGCCTATCATTAATTTAATTTAGATGTAATATGATTTCAGCTGAGGCTGATTATTCCCAAATGTAGTCCGAGGTTTTACAGCTATGGTAAAGATCTTTGTCTTTCTCTGTTGTTAATCCTATGAATATATTTTATTCGTAATTTGATGTGGTTTGCCATTTAATTACTCTCATATCAGATTTAAGTGCTGGGGAAAATACCATCAAAGAGCTACTAGCCATGTTCTTTTCATACGAAGGAGGGTATGTTGTGTTCCAGTTTTCCCCACTGTCGTGTTTCCACAACAAACGCATGTCTCCTGTTTCTGTTCCCAGCTCAGTTAGGTGATCATTTTGGTACGTACTACTGAGAAAGCATTTCAAATTATACACTGTTAACTCTGAGAGCACTGGGAATAAAGAATTTGTTTATTTATGAAGCAAAGGTATTTCATGCTATCTTTGCTTCCTCTGTTTCATGGTCCTTTAATATATTCCTTGCCCTCTGTTATGTATTTCTCAGAGGACAACCACAGCATTCACTAATGTATTTCCTCTACCTGAAATGCTGTTCTCTAAAGACAAACTAAAATACACAGTTTATGTATTTATAAATAGATATGTTTATGAACTAACTCAATCTTGACATGTTGAAAAGTGTGCAGTGGTAAAAGTGTATTTTGTTGTTCACTAATTTGCAAACCCAAACATTCCCAAACAAGTGAGTGTATGGAAGCAAAGTCTTTGGTTTTCAGTGCAAGTTTGCTGCTGACTTACGTATGGCCTGAACTTTTGCATCCCATAAAAAATAAATGCTGGCCTTTCATTAACATATTGCAATGTCTTTCCTTGTAATTAGTGAATATTTTTCTAATTTCTCTACCCATTCCGTCATCCAGGTATCAGATGTAAGCAGTTAAACTCTTAACAGTCCTCTGCTGTTGGTGTCTGTTAAGGCAACTTTTATGGAATGAGCTGCCCCACATTAAAAGAAGCAAATCCACCCAAACCAATTGCAGAATATTTACTTCCAAAACAGACAGGGTGCTTTAAGCTCAAGCCTTCTCCTAACTCTGGGACACCAGGCAATCATAATCTGGTTTTAATTAGTGGATGTTAATACACCTACTTTGTTCATGCGTTTTTAAGCATGCTAACATATGAGGGGCTTCTGTGTGTAAGTTATTTAGATTTCTGTTGTCGATTCTTCTGTAAACAACAAAATTGCTGGTGCTTCATACAGGTATTGTGAGGGAAAACTCATGAGGTACAAGGGAATTAATACTGTAGACGAACTTAGGAGCCTGATGATAGATTATACTTCTTGCTAGATGCAGCATAAAGGCATCTTCTGCTCCCCAGAAGTTTATTGTATTAACTGGCTGTGGGGTTCTTTGGCTTAGTGCGAGGCTATCTGACTATAGACATACTGTGTGCAGATGTGGCACTCCTGAGGGGGACATTGGTCTGAAATGTGCAGGTACATCTTATAATGACAAACGGTCTTGAGGCCTGAACCAAAGCCCCCTGCGGTCATTGGGAAAAACTCTTCAGCATAAAGGGTTTTGGATTGAGGCCACAAATAATGTTCATCTTGTTCTTTCAGATAAACACTCCCCAACTTGTAATGACAGTGTTATTAAAGCATGGTTTTAAAATCTTTTTTTTCTTTAATAGCTTCTATAACACAGAGCGAACATTGTATCCTTTTCTGAATAACTTTAAAAGCCTGCAATTTTTTTTCCTTTTTTTTTTTTCAAATGTGGCAGTGTGACATTATAACACCCTAAATTGTTCTCTGCATACCAAAAAGTATTCATCGTACATACTGTAATTTCTTGTAATCGTTTTGTTCACTAACCGATGCCCTTGGGAAAAATATTTGTCAAAATAACATGCATGAAAATCTCTGGTTTCTTCTTCGTGGCTTTGCTTGGAAATCAGTGTGCATATTTGTAATAATCTGATTTTAATAAGTGGGTGTTAATATACCTACTTTGTTCATTCATTTTTAAGCATGCTAACATATGAGGGGCTTCTGGGGGGAAGGGATGTAGAGTAGGGCTCTTGCTGCTTTGGAAGAAGGGATCTACCCCCAGCCTAAGGTGAAGATCTGACAGAGGCTCAGAGCCTGAGCAAGGGAGAGAGTGGGATAAGAGCAAGAATTTTATCTGCCCCGTGGCAGCATTTGTTAAAAACAGCCCACATCACGATGGAAGTCTGAGGGTCAGGGGGCTTAGGGGCGAGACTGAGGCCACATCCCTGTTGAGTCCACCTGACCAGCCTGGTCCTTCCCTGCTAGCCCATGTCTCTGGAGTCTTTCTCCCATTCTTCCAAGGTGTTGATACCTGTGGTCTGTCCCAGGGCACTGAGCACAGCAAGGCCACTGCAACAATTCCACACAGCTCTAGGAAAGGTGATGGTGAATGCTAACAGCTGCCCAGGACCACAGCAAGTCATTGTGGGGGATGAGGGTTACAGCCCCCATCTTGAAGGCCGGTGAGATTTCACTTGGCCCTCTCCAGAAAAAGCACCAACAATAGGAAGGCACTTGTCTTCATCTTGTCAGGGATCTGCTCTGTCAGCAAGTTAAGGAAAACAGGCTTTCAGAAGAGTTTGTTAGTGCTTCCTCTCTCTAGGAGAGAAGTGCAGTCACACAGCCCTCCTCCTGCTGCACCAGCACTTCTGCTTCTGGCTGCCTCCTGAAAGGAGGGAAACATGCCATAGTGAGGAGAGAAGAAAATTTTTGAAGTCCCAAAAGGCATTTTGTGTGAGTCCAGTGTAGATTTTAGATTAATTGATTTTTTTCTAAAAATCAATTTACATGTTCTTACATGTGGGTTTAATACAGAAGGTTTATTATAATCATCCTTAATGTAGCAGTTTGATAATAACGAAACTTCCACATGTATGTAGTTGCTTTGCTTTCACTTGCTGTTTTTCGAGACACTGTTACCAATGCATGTTCTTGTGTACATACTTTCATCGTATTTCTCCCTGAGTGATATTTCTGTGACTACTGGGTTACAAGTCAAGATTTTATATTTCTGATAAACATTGCAATGTCATGTCAAAATAATTAAGGTGTGATATTTTCCTAAGGAAATCTTTAGTTTGCGTGGTTCTGAGGAAATACTCGACCTGATTCTTCAAGAGCTTTTCATAAAAATTCCACTAAAGGCAGATCATTTTAAACTTGACCTTAAAGTGAATTGCATATACTTTAAATTCGTGTTTAGATTCCTGCTGTATACACGTGCATGAGCATATCTTTGTTCTCTCACAGAGGCTGAGTGGATTGCTGAATGAAAACGTAGTTGCAAAACTGGCCAATATTTCCCAGGGTTTTAGAAGCTGTATTAAACAAACAACCTCCTTCTCACATAACACGGTCAAATACAATGCTGTTTTGGCAAAGGGTGTGCTTTTTGCACTTTAAAAAAGAGATTTGCAAACTAATGCTTTTAAAAATTTATTTTAAAATAAAGCGATGTCCCAGGGAAATGTTTGAGGAAAGACAGTGAGCAGCAAGTACCACTGTTTCAGGGATGGAATCTAGGTGACCTACTGGTGAAGAATTCCTTGTGTTTTGAGTGGTAGATTGACATTTCACCAAGCATTATGAATTCTTATAAATTAAGGAAATTGTAAATTATGAACTTTGTCTTTTGCTTTTATATATCATAACCTCTCTTTCCAGTGTAATTTTCTGCACTGCTGTTGATTAGAAGGTAAAAATTCAGCCAGCTCATTTAAGAACCAACCTCAAGAGTAATCTTCTTTTCTGTTATATTATTTTGCTTATGCCATGGTCCCATCCTCTCAGAAAGATCCTAGCCCCATTTGAAAGAGGAAGTGAGAAGCACTCACTGAATGGAGTGAACGGAGCTGATAAGCTCTGTCATACCTCTGCTCGTTTTGCTGAACTTGGAGAGGGATGCCATTTCTTTGGAGTGAATGTTGGCTGTCACAAGGTTTGGCATTTCTGGTCCATCTAGATATAATTTGAAAATCTTAAACTTTTGAAAGCTGACTTTACTTTAGAATAGAACATTGTAGAAAGGAATTAGGATGATTCACCTTATTTCAATTCAAGTTCCAGCTACTGAGGACAATTAAATAAAAAAGGCAATGTAAAACTGCTCTCTGGCCTTGATCTCTTTTTGTCTTGACTTTCACTTACTATAGTAAAAAAAAAAAATTGAACAGCAGTACTTCAAAATACATCTTTTCTAAGGGCCCGCAATTGTTAAGACATTTCAGGTCTGTAGATGTCCAGGTTGTATAAAAGCCTTCTTAGGTAACAAAAGTGAGATTTTCAGTTTACGCTAAACAGGAGAAAAGTTGGCATATCAGAAGTAAAATAATGCTAAAACATGTGATAGAAGACTCTTTCAAGAGAATAGGTTTTCTATTTAATGAGTTAACCTTACTGCACCATCAAACCCATGTGTAGCTTTACAAGACTTTACAAGAAAAAGGATATGGAAGGAGATTCCTTTTTAAGTTTGTCATTTACTCTTTGCTGTTCTTTTCTGTATAAGCCCAGATCTGGTAAGACTTGTAATTACATGTTTAACTTAAGGCACAAAAATAATCCTTGGGGCTATTGCAACAAGTGCTGAAGACAGACCTCAAAAATGAGAGCTGTAAATGAGCGAACACAATGTCCTAAGAGTTGTGTTTAAAAAATTCATTTTCTCCATTACCTTTGAGTATTATTGAATACATATTATGGAATATTGCTGTCAGTGCAGAAACTATGTCTCGTTAAAGGTAATGGCCATAGTATCTTGAACTTCCCTGCTTATCATGCCATCGGTGGCAGCAGGGACCATTGGTTGCATAACCAGACTGAGGGAAACAGGGTTGTGCTGTTAGAGACAGTGACAGCCTCTTTAACATTTTCTTTTTCTGCTGGAATCACTTGAGGATGTGAACAAAATGTGTTTCAAACATAAGTATACGTTTGACCTGTGATTTCTAGGTGGAGAGGGCAGGCATTTTGGCTATCAAATGAAGTAGGTGTGTGGGTGTCTTTAAATAATTACTTCTGAAACACAGAGATGCAGCTGAGTGAACAAGGGAAAAGTGGCAATGAAGCTATTTTCCATGGAAATACAGAGAGGTTTTAAATATTATTATTTGTCTGCAATAGGTAGGTATTTGCAAGCGTACTTGCAAAGGATAGCATTAAGTAACTGTAGAAACAATGAAAATGTAGTTATAGAAGTCATAAATCACAGAAAGGTTTTTAAGAAATATGCCAGCCATTTT
>VZZY01006175.1:307677-329501 GCA_013400335.1 Eurystomus gularis | reverse complement strand
CACGGGCGCGGTGGCGGGCAGCGCGGCTGGGACGGGCGGCGGGAGCGGGGTGAGGCCTGTCCCCGGGCAGCGCGTCACCTCCCTCTGTCACAGCAGGAGCTCCGCGCACAGCCTGAAACGGGCTTAAAAACTGTAAAAATAAAAAAAAGAGAGAGAGAGAGACTGACCCTTCTCCCTACTTCTGTAGCGCCGCTGTTGATGCAGCTCAGTGAAGGCAAAAAACCCCCCCCGTTCCGTCTGAGGTGTGGCGGGGGCCCGGCAGGCAGAGGCGAGGCGCGGGCAGCGCCGGCTGTGCCCGGGCGCGGGGGCCACGAAAAGAAGGAGGAAGTGATAGGCGCCACGTCCAGCACAGGCCAGGGGCAAAGTGAGGATGTGGAGAGGGGAGCTGGGTTCGTCCGATGGCTGCATCTGAAATGCGAATATATGTAAGTGCTTATAAAGGGGAACTGGTGGCGCCTCTGCCTGCAAAGGGAAATTTTCGAAACCTGAAGATCATATTTGTGAAGCAGGTGAGTGTAAGATCTTTGCTAAATCGGGAACGCTGTTTCATAAGGAAGTCCCTCGTTTAAAGGGGGCTGGTGCTGTATCCGTTATAAAACAGTGAGTACTTACAAGGCAGGAATGTTGGCTGTGCTAGGATACCTCGCATGGCTTCCTACAATTCAAGTAAGAAATATTTTGAAATACACCTTAAGGCCTGTCATGTTTTTCTGAACATTAAGCTCAGTTTTGTGCTACCCCTTAGCAGCCTTTATAGGCTGCAGAGAGATCCAGAAATCAAAACAGCAACGAAAGCATAGTCCTTTAACTTTACTTAGATCCCGATTCTACACGTGGATACTTCTCTACATACGTGGACACTTCTAAACGTACATAGAAGAAGAGTTTTAGTTTGGAACTGTGAATATTCCACTGTGTCTCCCACAGCAAGTGCATCTCAAGAGGAAAGAAGGAAGGTTCTTAAAGATGGAAAGATGCATTAAAAAAACAAGCAGGACCATTTCATAGCTATTGTGCTTAGGGATGTGGTTTAGTCGCGGATTTGTCAGTAGGTTAATGATTGGACTCGATGATCTTAAAGGTCTTTTCCAATCTAGGCAATTCTGTGATTCTGTGGTAAAGTTACATGTTAATGCACAGTTCAGGATGTTTTGTAATGGAAGCACAGCTCTCCCGACCAGAACTTCCTACAGAAATGCAGGACGTCTCTGGTAGAAATCCTGCACTTTCTGAAATTGCCTTGCTCCCCTTTTCAGTACTTGCTCCATCCTCCCCCCTCTCAGCTGATGGCATCTGGCGTTAGACTGCAATCACTGCCTCACAAAGAAAGAATTCCAGTATTGACATTTACAACTTTACATAAATATACCCTAATAAAGGCATATGGGTAAAGCATGGCAGGTAAATAAAAGTGACAAGATAATGGTGCACACACTATTTAAAGCAAAAAGGGAGAAAAAAAGGCTTCATGCCGGCTCCTGATAAGATTAAACCTCCTCCTCTTAAGGAAGGAAGTGAACCAGAACTGATCGGAGCTGGAGTCGACGGAGTTTTGGAGCGCTGTGTGCCTGCGAGGTGGGTCATTCCAGTTCTTTTGGAAATCGATTACATTCCCCAGCTACCTACTGTTATATTGCACCAGGATATTATTGTACAGTCTTGCTACACAGCCCTCCATTATAGAGCAGCTCTATTGGCATTTCAATGTTCAATGAAGGCTAGAATTGCCACAGAGGTTTCAATTAAAGAAAATTCAAAATGAAAATGGAGAAAGAAAGAAAAAAAAAGAAAAGAAAAAGGTTGAGTTGAAACTTTCCAGCAAAGGTATTTATGGCTGTCTGTCACCTTCTCTCTTTTCCTCCTCTCTCCCGAAGGGTAGTCTGAAGCTATTTAAATAGACATGTATTTTGCAGACTTCTTGGGAGGAACACAAATGCCATCATTCCAGTGCCGTAGTAATAAACAAAAAATAGATATCCTCACCTATTTGGTATAAAGTCAATATTGCCCAAGTTAGAAGGGGGTAAACTACATTTACCTGTATTCACCCTTGGCTGCATCACTGCAGGATGCTGCTATCAAAAGTAGTTATTCAGCCCATAGCAGGCTGTAATTTTTCCTAACTCCTAGTCTGGTTAAAACACCCTGTGGTACCCACCAGAACCACGCAGGACTCCATATATCCTTGTCTAAACTGAGCAGCCCAGCTGAATGGGTTTTTTACCCATTACTTTATGCACATCAACATACAAAATCAGACCACTCCCTGGGTTAGCAGAGAACTGAACTGCTTGCAAAATGGGGCTTATATTTGTCTCTACTGAGGTTTCTTTTTTAAATGTTTTGTCTTTTCTATTAATGGTCTGAACAAATTGGGTTAATTGTTTTGTTGGCTATAACAGACCCTATATTTGAGTTCAAGATTAACATCCCAGCCAGTTTCCAAGGTGATGGCCATTTAATTATTGTTTATGTTGAAGTGATTAACTAAACGCCAAAAAATTCCTAGCTAAAACTTGAAAACAAGAAGGGTGTGTAAAAAAGCTAAACATAAACCTAAAGAATTCAGGTGAGAATGTGAGATCCTGTCTACAAGGGGGCTTAATTCCCTTAAACAATTTTATGTCAAGAATGTGCTGTTTACAAACCTTTAATTGCACTTTCACCGTTCAGCTCCATTCTTTAAAACTTTGCACAAGACCTGTCTGGAATGAGAGGCTATCATGGAGGACAACAGCCATATTTGACAGGGTTGTTTTTTTCATGTACAGGTCTCTCTCCAATCCTTATTTTTACATCTTGATTGCATTTCACAATAGCAACCAGGCACTCCAGGCAGTGTTTTTAGGGCAATTACTACAATTCTCGGGTGGTCACTCTGCATTAGATTTCATGCTTTATAAAACAACATGAGGTGTGCTATAATCACTCAGAAATATACAGCCTTTCATGTCCTATTGCTTAATTAAGGAGGGTGTTTTGCAGTACAGATATTATTGCTAGTCTGTGGTTTTTAATTTTACCACACAGTAAAAGCACCCTAATTCATACCAGTAACGGGCAAACCTGCAAATTAGTGCATTTTCTGAATTAGAAAATAAGTGAATAAACCGCAGAAAGAAAATCTGAATGTGAACACCGCAATACTAAAGCAAATGTGCTCATTTATCCTGAGAAATATAGCTGAGTCTCATTCTGGTGATACCTGATAGCGTAACACCTTGGATTTTTTAAAATATAATGCTTCAGACCCCAGCCCTACAATGAGCTCCCTGTGTGCAGACTCCTGCGCAAATATGGATTTCAGCAAGGCCTCCCAGGAGAGCTATCTGAGCATCACTTGTGGCAGTACCAGGAACGGGGTAACAAGATATTGGAAGGGCTTGTTGAGACAGCAGGGTTTTGTGGCAATTATCATTTCTGTGAGGTGCTGAAACAAAAGCCAGTGATCTTCCAGTGGCTTTTATGTTAGCATAAATACTGTAACTTTTAAAGCTACGCTTCATTTTTGAGAGAGACTAAGTAGCTAAGTTACAAAATCTGACCTACCTGAATAAATATCTATAATCTGACCAACACTGCTGTAATCTCCATTTCGCTCTCTTTTTTACAAACCCACTGGCCTTTTTGCTGGGATATGTAAAATGGCCAAGTGCATAGACAACAACTCATGCAGTTAACTCACTCTGTCATCTCTCTTTCTCCCCATACCAGAAACTAATGAAACTGTTGGCCCCAACCCTCACCCCGAATTATTTTGACATCAGCAACTCTCCATGTGTAGACAATGAAAAGCACAATTTCTAACTAATGTCAGTCATGCCAATGCTCTAGGTTCAAAGCCTGGTGTTTGAAGGCCATGGGGCAGCACATAGTGAGGACAGGGGTTTGTACTGGATTCTCCAAATGTCCTCTTCTAGCACAATGGTCCCTGCTGAAGGAGCGGTTATCTCCAGCTTGCTCCATCACCCTCCATCAGCCTTGTCAGGGCAGCTCTGCCTGCCTCACCCCTGAGGTGGATATGCCCTAACCCACAATACTTCGCATGAGCAGGAGGAGACAAGCAGCAATCACCCATTTAAGCTGTTTAAGTCAACCTTTGGTCAAGTTGGCCAAAAGAGTTTATTGGTCAAGATGGCCAGATTACATTGTTGGCCAAGTTGGCCACACCTTTCCACCAAGGCTCTGCACAGTTCTTGTTGACTCACTCCAAGAGCTCAGCCAGGATTGTAGGTTTTTTCCTGCCTTTGGAGACTTTCAGCTTGCCAAACTCCAAACTGCACCTGGCTACCAATCACAATTGTCCCTAGTCTGGTGGAGGTACATTTAGTCAGCAAATAGCTAATTGCCTGCCTACTGGAGAAGTTCATGGTGTCATCTTCACAGCTTCAGACAGAAATCCTAAATGATCCATAGACAGATTGCCCCAGTCATCACAATGGTGCTTCCACAACGGCCTGGTTCATAGTGTTTTACTATTTCTTTCCAGGAAAATCATGCTGATCCTATGCTAGTTGTACTCCAACCTGCACTGGCAACTTCTGGGCATGAAAGTATTAACCCATGGAGAGGAAGGGAATTTGTGACGTGTTAGAGCCATGTTCTATCCTAGGCTCATGAAAAGAAGTGTGTGATGTCCATCCTGAAAGTGAAGAAACACTGGACTCCCGCCACAGGAATTATTCAGTGCTCTTCAGCCTGAGATCTGACTATTTGTGAGGACAAGCCCCAAAATCACTGAATACTTTTGAAAACTACTTTGGGTCTGTGACCCAGAGCAGCAGTGATCTTAACAGCCTGTCTACAGTGCAGCGTGAGGAAATATTTCCTCCTATTGACTTAAAACTTATATGCAACCTACTTCAATGAAAGACGCTTATTTTTCTCTTCCCCTTGGAAAAATGCGGGGGGTGGGGGGGGTGGGGGGAGAAATGGCTGCTCCAGTTTTATTTATGCTCTCTGTAATCATAAATATCTGCATTCAGTCTCCCTCTTACAAGCAAAACAATCCAACACAGCAATCTCTTATGCTAGGCCCACTTCTGCACTTACTGTAGTCAGGGGCCAAAATTGACATGGATCTCACAGGGAACAAGAGTAGGCTCTATATCTGAGCTCTCCTTATACATCTCGCCATCTGTGCTGAAGTAAACAAAAAAAGCCATATTAAAATCAAGCTCAGCTGGAAACAGAAGGAGAGAAGGAAATACCAGCAATTGCTAAATATAAAGCAATAAACAGTTTTAAAAGGTGTTACAAATAATGGATGGCTTTTAAAAAAAAGTTATAGTTGTGCTAGAGATGACTTTCTTAAACAGGCCCATGTTGAGGCTCTTCCTTTAATAAGTATTGTGTTTATTAATATAATTCATAAAATAATCTATAATATTCATTAACACTATAGACAGTAATAGAAAATATTTTAAATTATGGATAATTTTGCACTTCTACAAGAAGAAAGATTTCTTCATTACAATCCCAGCCCTGTTATGGGCTGTGTGCATGCCCACATTTGCGCAGTTTCATTTAACAGAGAACCACACAAGCCCTGGGATTTATCTCCAAAGATCTGCTCAGTGAGGCTCACATTCTACAAAATATGATGGTGTGGCGCAGGCTTCAAATCAGTAAAGTACCCCTGTTTAGGAAAATATACCTAAGACAAGAAGCCTTAGGCATGTGCTTATGTGCTTCCTTGAATCAGCCTGATTGCTGTAAGTATTTTCCCTGAGGCAGAGATAACGTTTACAGACACAGGTCCCAAATTTGAGCCAGCCCACAGATAATTTAAATACATCTCTTTCCTCTCTCCCTTTCCACTACTGAAAGAGCTGCGTTTGCTGCACATCTTATTCCTGTCTGTCTTTATGAGGCTTTTATAAATGTGTAGGAAAAAAAAATAAAATTCTGCATCCCAGACATCTCCTTGGGTTTAAGATCTTAACAAATGAGGACACAGCTGGGCTACTTGGTCTGTGGATTTGCTAGCTGCAGGATTAAGTCCAGCTGAGCTGAAGTTTATAAACCAAGTTATTGACTTCAAAAATTCTCATACCGCTTATCAAAACACACCACATTGAAAGAACACCCTTCCCAGAATCAAATGTGGTAAAGCTTTCTCAATTACAGGCAGCCTCTCCCCACGCAGCCTCCCTCACCGTAACCCTACGAGTCTCCTGCATCTACTTTATTTCAAGACTCACTCTCAAGTTGCTCTAAAAAGTAGCCTTTTCTATCTTCTCTCCCAAATAAGAAGGTAGCAAAAGCTTGGCTGCATATAGCCCAGCACCGAAACGGGAAACTAATAGTGCCCCACCAGGCACCATCCTCCCCCGGCAAAGCCCCGGCTGCCATTAGGTGCTACTCGCCTAAAAGGATTTGTTTCTACTCTGAAGTTAGCATGATGCCTTTGTACATTGCTTTTCACTAAAGGTCTGATCCAGCTGCCATTAAAATCAATGAAAAGGGTCCCATTGACTTCAAAGGAATCGAGATACACCATATATTGCAGCAGATGAAAAATACCAAAGGAAAAGAAAACTTCTGGCTTTACTATATACTTTCGATTTTTATATAGTCTTCATCATAACAGTGTTCTGAAGAAAAGGGACTGAAAATTTTCCAAGTCTGTCAATGCTGAAAACTGAAAAAGAAATGGAAGTTTTTGACAAAAGCAGAGACTCTCCCATTTACTTCAAAATGTATTTTTTCTGTCAAATATTGTTTTCAATAGCAAATATGTAACTAGTTTAAATTCTAAACTAACAATACAGCCAGGAAAGTGTTTTAAAACAGATAATCTTTGGAGGCATATACATTCTTTCTGCCCCCTTACTTGTCAGTCACCAGACTTCAAGCTCCACATTTCTGTGACTTTGGAGCCTTAAAAAAAAAAGTCAGATATTAGTGCTTTTATTTCCTATGTCCATACAGAGGATCCCAGGGATCCCAGTGCCTGCCTCACAGCCCAGTGCTCTGTGACAGACATAAGATGGGATAACACATATAAGAAAGAGAAGGATTTATTAGAGTACAGAAGGCTGGGCTAGAAATCCATCTATGAAGCTTTATAGATGCATATATTTTAAGTACCTTTCAGCAGCTTTATATACCATTATAGTTATTGGATTTTTCATCTTTGGCTTAGATATGAATTATTTAATTAGAAGCTTCCATACCTGCATAACTTTGAAACCCTTCCACTATTATTCTTACTCAAAAAAAATATTTGCATCTAAGAGAATTTCTTAGCAGTCAAAACTTTTTATTGAAAGCAGTAGTACCACAGAAGTAGGCCAGCTTATTCAGGTAATTTGGATCAGGCTACGCTTTGGTTCAGGTTACATCTGGCTCTTCCTGAATGTAGTGACCCAACATTTGGTTATTGTTTAGTGAATACGGTTTTCTACCAAATTATTCCCTCTGGATCCTCTGGAATCCAGCAGAAAACATCTTGAAAGCCTCCAGACATCTCTGATTTTTAAAACACTCATTTTAATTAATTCTTTGGCTTTAATATATTTTATAATTCAGTATCTCCTGCAGGTTCTTCATTTTAGGTTGTTGGGTTTTTTTTCCTTTTCTCCCAGTAGACTATTTTGAAGGAAACATGAGCTCCTGAAACTTTACGTAGGGCATTTGTCTGTTATGGGACGAGATCACAAAAGCATTTCATATCCTGCTGTCCAGAGTTAAGAACAAGTCTGTTTCTACCTCACATGGTAGGGTGGTGTGTGTGCTGGGTTGAAAGAAGAATGATGTGGAAAATACTCTGTATATTGGAAGCAATTACATGATACGTGTAACCAACTGCAAAAACGTAACTTACCTAAGAGATCCCTCCTGACCTGCTGAAGGAGCAGCTCCACGAGAGGAATCCCCATCCACCAAAGGGTTCCGCAGAGGAAGGATTCAGGCAACAAACTGGATCCATCCTCTGGGGTTAACCCCTCACACAGCCGGGGAAACACACACAAGATGGCATCCTTCCAGGGCACCCTGACATGGGCTTTGGCTAAAAATCCTGGCATGCTGTTAGCAGAAGTGACTCGTTCCTTAAACAAGAAAAAAAGGTCATTCCAATCAGTAAAAGACAAAGCAGGATGTGCCTCTAAGCAATTTATGTGCATTACACTAAATTGCCAGGCAGATGTTTTGCCATCCTACCACTGCACCATACCTGGTGTTCTACGGGCACGGTGACCATCCACAAAGAGCAGCAATTGATCTAGTTAACTGAAGAGTAATTAGAGTATTACAAGGGTGGACAGGCTAGTTCATAAAGCTGCTCTACCGGGAGATGTCTTTTTACTCCATGTGAACAGTGAACTTGCAGGCTCCTGCTGCAGCCCCCTCCCTCATGCAGATGCACCGGCAGGTGAGATACTGCTGGGAGGGCAACACATGCACCTGGGACACACATGAATTTCCCTCCTTGCAACTGTCATCCCACCACCTGTGGTCAGAAGAACTCTTAGAGCTCAGGGACCTGACACAGGTCTGCAGGATTCAATGTCTGCACTCGAATTGATCACACATCTCACAGCTGACAGATACCTATCGAAATTGACCACCACAGCAGGCTGGAGAGTTGGGCGAAGAGGAACCTCATGAAGTTCAACACGGGCAAGTGTAGGGTCCTGCATCTGGGGAGGAATAACCCCATGCACCAGTGCAGGTTAAGGGTTGACCTGCTGAAAAGCAGCTCTGCAGAGAAGCACCCAGGAGTCCTGGTGGACAATAAGTTCACCATGAGATAGTGTGGTCCTAGCAGTGTGGTCTTGTAGCCAAGAAGGCCAATGGTATCCTGGGGTGCTTTAAGAAGAATGTGACCAGCAGGTCAAGGGAGGTTTTCCTCCCTCTCTACTCTGCCCTAGGGAGGCCACACCTGGAGTATTGTGTCCAGTTCTGGGCTCCCCAGTTCAAGAGAGACAAGGAACTACTGGAGAGAGTCCAACGGAGGACTACAAAGATGATGAGGGGAATGGAACATCTCTCTTATAAGGAAAGGCTGAGAGACCTGGGGTTGTTTAGCCCAAAGAAGACTGAGAGGGGATCTTACCAATGCTTGGAAATATATAAAGGGTGGATGTCAAGAGGATGGGGCCAGACTCTTTTCAGTGGTGCCCAGTGGTAGGACAGGGGGCACAAACTGGAACACAGGAAGTTCCAGCAGGAGGAGAAAATTCTTTACTGTGAGGGTGACAGAGCCCTGGAACAGGCTGCCAAGAGAGGTTGTGGAGTCTCTGTCTCTGGAGACATTCAAAACCCACTTGGGCATGATCCTGTGCAACCTGATCTCCAGAGGTCCCTTCCAATCCCTACCTTTCTGTGATTCTGTGAAAATATATTACCGTGAGCAGGCAGAAAGCACACTGGACTTTTAGAATTTGGCATCATTTAATGTGTTGGGTTTTTTTGTTGTTTTTTTTTTTCCTAGGGAAGAACACCCTCATTTTATGGAAACATATCCAGCTTGACAACAGCCAGAAAAACACCCGAAGGTTTGAGTGAGCAACTGAACAGCTCAGGGTCGCTGCTCATCTAGTTCACAGGACAGCAGCCCCTGACACTGGGAAGGGAGAGAAGGACTGTGTTAAAAAGAAAAACAATTATGAGCCTGTTTGATTTGGAGTTGTGATAAATAATGAATGTGAATCACAAAGATAAGATAACACAGGTAGTTTTCACTGATCCTAATGTCAAAATGTTTCCTCTTCCCTCTTTTTCATGTCCGAGAGAGCATTGCTGTTACCACTTCGCCTTTATCAGCACCACTACCCTGAGAAACACAGAGGCTGGAAGTGATTAATTTTGGGACTCCAGCCCTGGACACACTAACCCGCATGCCTAACTCCACAGGAGTAGCTGAAGACCAAGGGATTAATCCTGGAAGTCAAGTGCAGCATGAGTGTGTTTCTGGCTGAGGGTTTCTGACACGGAGTCCCAGCTCCCCAGGTGGCAAGGATTAGGTTTTCATCCCTAGTGCCTAACAAGATATTGCTCTTTAAAATAGTCACCGGTGCATAGGAATAGGACATCTAAATACCGCTTCCAAGAGAGAGGGAAATGTTTTCAGCATAGTAACAAATATCCTGAAACAATCTGCACTAGGGAGTGAACAGAGGATTACATTTAAATTCAGCATTCTTAATGTACATCTCTAATCTTACATTTCTAAAAAGATTAGCCATTTACGGGCTGAATAACAGCTTCTGCACTCATTCCAGCTAGTATAAAAATCATAAAGGTTAGCTAACTGTGTGGATTGGAATATAAACTAATCGGCATCTGGGATTAGGAAGAAATCTCCTCCAATTCATTGGTAAAGGTTTCCTCAAATACCGAATGGAGCCCATTATTCTGTTTGGCTGTTAATAACTCAGGTGACATTTGCCATATGCTATCAAAGAGTCCAGGGTCAATACAAATTCTATCTCTGTTAAGGCCTGCAGATTCGGCCTCAAATGGTGAGTCCACAATTCAATAGTAAGTTGAGCAGTCCTGTTTTTAAACAGTTTTTGAAAGCGGTGGGGATTATTTAGGAATTGTGTGATGCCAAGGTGCAAGGGAGGAAGCCACGGAGGGGTGGAAAAGAACAGAAATAAGTTTTTGACATAGGACAAGTATCAAAGTAGGTGATCTTTTTTCATCGCCAGCTGTGCTAAAGTTGTCTTTTTAAAGAGGAATTACTGTGTATGTCCAATCAAAACACATTCAAAGCAGTTATTCTAGTTTGCCCCTAGCTACATTTCCAGAGTAATTTTGGTACGTTATTCATATGCTGAGTTTCCTACAGAAAGGGAAATAAACTGAGGATGTTTTTTCCATAGTTGAAGTACAGTGAAGGTTTGACCTTAATATAAGCATAAGACTCAACATGTCTCCCATTGTTTTTAGACTGGAATAAAGTTTGCCAGTCTTATATAGGGGGAATTAAGCCTCAGTTTCTTATGCTTCAAAACTTCTAGAAAAGTCTTACCTTGTGCAAGAGGGGATCTGGTAGGTATTTCAGTGCTTCTTTTTGGAGGGGTCGTCTCTCCTACCAAGAATTACTGAGATGTATGTAAGGTAGTCCTTGCCCAGAATAACAAGTTTGCTTCATGAAATTGCTTTTTCTAGAGATGCCAAGCATCCCAGCTAGGAACAGCCCTCACTCCCTGACGTGTCTTGCTGCAGTGTCTGCATCCCCACTGTCTCACCTGCGCCATCCTCATGGAGTGCTGTTCAAAATGTTATAGAATCATAGAATGGCCTGGGTTGAAAATGACCTTAAAGATCATCTAGTTCCAATCCTCCTGCTAGGGCAGGGACACCTCCCACTAGACCAGGTTGCTCAAGGCCCCATCCAACATGGCCTTGAACACCTCCAGGGAGAGGGCATCCACAGCTTGGCTGAGGAGTTACATTTTTCCCAGAAGAATCCAACCACTAAAAGCTTTTCCCAGGTCTACAATTACAATCAAAAACCAGAAGTTCCTCTGCACCCTACCTGGCAGAGGCCAAGGGGGCATGTCTAGGGAAGAACCTAAAATGGGGAGATTATGGGGCAATATCTTGCTAGCACATGTTGCCTGACTTCAGCTTATTACAGCAAATGGATTTCTTAAGCCAGCGCTGGTGCCTCTGTGTTTAGCAGCTCTCCATAGATGTTTTTGCTTTGGGAATTCATCTGAGCCCTTTCTGAAGCCACATAAACTCTTGGCATTCAGAGCACTCAGTTTCGTGAATGTACAGAGAAGTTGTCCAGTACAAATCATGAGCAGAACAATTCCCTTGGGCTGTTTTGAAGCCAGCACCTGCTATTTGCCTGCACTGGCACTAAGTCCAGAGGTGATGCTGTCACACGTCTGGAAACCCTGCCAATCATGACGCCTGACAGAGCAGCCAAACACTCCATTTACAGGAATAGGAGAGGTTATTATGGTTATTTCTTAATGCTGAGTGAGGGTCTGCAAGACTACAGCCCCAGTACTACGTGAAATAAAGGGTTCCCAGAGGTTTCTCCTTGGGCTCCAGCCAGCAAACACCTGTTCACATACAAAACTCTCCATTCAAGCCAAAGGGACGACACCTGTGAACAGAGTCACCCCCATGATGATACCTGTCTGGTTTTCCAGCTGGGAGAAAACATGTTCCAAGCTGCGCTGAGTGACTGATGTGCTCCATGCTAATATTTGTTTCAGGAGTCATAAATCTGCTTCACCCTCCTGGTTCTGGGGTAACCATAAAACAACTGCTGAAGTTGGAAACCGCAAGAGTTTCAGCCACCACCAATGAGTGATAACTTACAGTCATTTGAATATCTTATTCATCACTAAATCAGAAATTAAAGTCAACTTTTAAAAGACACTAATATGATTTCTGAGCCTCTGAATACCTTCTGGATCTATCCTGAAAATTTTTAGCCATAATATATAAAGGCTTGATGCTTTAAAATAACTAAAAGCCCTGGACTGTGGTTACCAATTGATGTGGAGGGTTCTCTGCCTGGGCTCTACATCTACATGGACGCATTGCCAGAAATAAGGTGAGTGTTCACAAAAATCATTAAGATGATTTCTCAAAATCATTAAGATAAGTAACATAAAAGGCAAAGTCCTTGTAGAAAACTATGTTATTAGAGAAGTAAAAAGACAGTTCTGTATTAAGCACTCTCTTTATAACAGAGTATAAGACTATAACAGAGTATAAGTAGTATAAGACTAGTAACAAACCAGCTTTTCAAGACAGAAGGAAACTTTACATCTCCAAAAATACCCAGGCATAGCAGGAGATACACTTTGCAGAAGTATTACTGCCTCTTTGAGGAGTATGATGGAGAACTCTCAGCTATGGAGATCATGTCCAGCCACAATACACAAGGAATGTAATGGGAAACACAACAGATAGATAGGACTAGTTGTTGGGAACACTCACGTATTTACCTTACTTGTGTGTGATCCCCTGGAATACATCCATTTCTGCAGTAGTCAAATACAAAGGCTTTTAAGATGATGGAAACTTGCATCCAAGTAAGGGAAGGAGGGTATTCTCCTCTTCCTCCCTGAAAAGGCTATGGGATTTACTGCATTGCATTGTGCCATTTCAAAATGGTTGTAAAAGTCTGTCTCTAGGCATAAAATCTGCTCACTTACTTTGTAGCAGTGCATCAGCTAATGAGCTCTTATTTGCCTTTCCAAATTAAATTACTTGTTACAGGTAGGAGGAATTTTGCAGTGGTGGGTTAAAAGTAATAAGAGTAAAAAAAGCACATTAAGCAACTTTTCTAGTCTGTTCTAATTCAAAGGTACTTTACTGTTCTTCTAACGCAGAAGTACTAAACTCACACATCAAGTAAAAGTTGGTGGCAAACTCCACCAGGAGGAAAGGTGCCCTTTTCTTTCACTGTCAGACAGCGGCGACGCTGCCTTTTTCCTCCGCCTCCAGTGGTTATGTCATCTCTGAGGTCAGTTTTCTGCTTCTTGAACATGGCTGGGCTGTTTATGAAACAACAACAATCAGTAGCAACTTCAAGAAACAAGCCTTGGGCTAACAAATAATAAAAAAAAAATCCTCAATTTTGCCCACAATGAGAAAAATCTACAGAGCTTCCACCTAAGGGCTTTCATTGCCTTCGGCACAGAAGGAATCCATATTTAGAGAGTGCAGCCTAAACATTTTCACTCACTGAGCTCATCATTTATTTCAGTGGCAGACATCCCTATGTGAGACAACCTCGCCAGTCATCAATCCCTCCTTAGATTAAACATGAAAGGGGGTCTATCCTCCCATTAGCACAGGAGAGATGTACTAATATGGCTCAAATTAATGTCCTAATCATTCCTTGACAGAATAGAATTTAAAATATCCCAACTCTATCACTCCAAAATCATATAGTCTGAGTCTGATAATTTGAAAATTGGCGTTGGTCATGAGGGATCTTGGTTTTCAGCTGAATTATTCAGAGTATCAGGGACAACCATACAAACTACACTGGGCCAGAGGGGAAGGGGAACAACAGGGGGAAATCGGGGAACCTTGGTGAAAATCTAAACACAAGGCAGTTCAGCCAAAACCCGACTTCTTCGCAGTTATTTAGTTACAGAACAGCATTTTCCTCCAAGAGAGTGCTTGCAGAAAACACCATTTTTGCACATACTTGCTTGAATACACACTCGTATGGGTTTTCATTCTTAGTGTTTACTGGGGCTCTGGTTACATTCTCCAGCCAATTTACTCATATAATGTGTTTTTTTTCTCCCTCTGGCTACCGTGAAACAAAGCTTCAAAAGGGATAGGCAGGAAAAAAATTCCTCTTGCTAATGTTTTTCTCTCCTAAATACTGAGGAATTCTACTTCCCTGGCACCGTTCTCACTATTTACATGCGTGTAGCTGTGTACATACCCCAGCTTACTAACCCGTGCTCTGCACAAGGGAAATAACTGAATAGGGTTATTCATAACCAAACCCTCATACAGCTCGGCCAGTGCCAGGATTTTAGTCTATGCTCACGGGGCTGTGATTAGTCCTAGAGAACATTATGAAAATCAACCTGGCTAATTATTACTCCAAATAACCGAGAAAGGAATGCGATAGATTCTCCAAGAGAATCAAGATTTGGGTGTTTGCATTTGTTTGTTTGTAAATGTTCTCATTAGCTCATCTGTAAGATTTATGCTCCATGCAAGAATTACCAAGGGAAATTTTATAGACTGTTCAATGAAAAAAGGCAGACAGATCATCACATCACTCTTTTTGGATACAAAAGCCTCTGAATTTCCAAATGCCAAAATTTTGTGCAGAATACTCAGCACAACATTGTTAATCATATCCTTATTGACTATACAAACCATTTATAGAAAGTTTCACAGAATTTAAAAACAGAACTGAGAGCCTGATCTCCTATATATCTCAAAAGCAATATGTTTTATCCCTATTTTAAACCCCCAAATTAAATCACAGCAGTTTAGTCCTTGGGGGAGTAGATTTATGAATAAAAGAAAAAGAACCTGTCACTAATCTTAAGATCTCTGCAAAAGAGGAAATAAACTAAAAGAGAAACATCTAGATGACCCTAGTGTGCACATTGTACCTGAAGGACTGGAGAAACTGTGTAACCCTCAAGACCCCTGCCAATGTGACATGAGGCAAAAGTCCTAATCAATTTAACTATTGGAATTAGTTTGACCATAAACATGAAAGAAAAACACAGCACTGAGGCACCTATGACCGGGGAAGGGTGTGTTTGCACCAGTGCTGAACACTGGCAAAAAGCCATTCAGGGCCACCCATTCCTCCCTGATGCTCCAGAGGAATGCAGAAAAATAAAACAACTCCCAAATAACCAAGATATATGTGGCAAATTTCATCCAAGAGAAAAAAGAAATCCTTCCTGACTGTCTGCAAGACCTCACTTGAAGCCACGCAACAAGAGAATGATTATTTCATAATAATTATTCTCTTTTGAAACTGCCAGTGTTACAGGAAGGCTGAGAGCAACACCAGCAGCGCGGGCCCCCAGAGCCTCGCAGGCACTGAATAACAGGAGGACTAACAGGTTCTCAGACTGCGAGACAAGGAACTGCCACCAACCTCCTGACAAAGCTCCCACTCACACATGCACACACAGATGTACAGATTCTTCCACAAAGTGGATGAAAGCGTCTATTTAAAAATACATATTTAACGTCCTCTTAAACATCCCTACCTGTGACAGCTTTTACAGGACAAACAGTTTTATTATTTAGGGCTCCGTGGGGTAGGAAATCGTATCTTCTTTTAAGGGTGGATTTGTCTAACTTAAGCTTGCAGCCACTGGGTCCCGTAATGCCTTTGTCAGGTAGATAAAGTGGCTACTCCCTCTTGGATATCTTTTCCATGGGTCAGTACCTACTTGTGGTGCCCAGCTTCTTCCCCAGTGAGCTAAGTAAGTTGAGCTGCTTATGCCTCATGTTGTCACGCTTGTTTTCTGAATCCTTTTTCATACCTTTCCTTTGAACTTACGTTACTATTTCCACACTGCTTTTGAACTGCAAACACCAAAACTGGACACAGTTCCTAACAGTAGCCTCACCACTGTTGTACACACAGGCACCATCAAATCCCCTTATCTGCTTGATATTACTATTTTTTACATCTCAGGATTGCATTGGCCTTTTAGCCACAGAATTGCAGTGAGATTTCATTTTGAGGTGCTTATCCAAAAAGAATCCTAAATCTTTTTCAAAGTCCTTGTTTTCCAAAAGAAAGCCTCCTGACGTCCGTAGCCTCTTGCCTTCATTCTTTATTACATTGCCTTGCACCTAGCTAATATTAAAACTTTATTTTTTTTCATTTTGACCTCTTCATTAAGCACTGCAGGTCACTCAGCAATAATAATTTGCCCCTTTATCACTTCTTCTTCCATTTGTTCACAGTTAACCTGTGCCATGTGTAAACCTGATTCTATTATCATTTCTTTGATCAGTGATAAAAACATTTGGCCTTTACTCAAAACTCGATTCCTAGAGGAATCCATTAAAAAGGAGTTTTATATAACATTTAGAGTCTGTGCAAAGCATTAACCAAATCAAAACAGGGAGCGCCACTGCCATTTTCAACCTGACTTTTACCAGGCATCGAGTATAAAGGAGGAAAACTGCTTGTTATAGTTAGAGCAACGATGCCACCCCCTGCCAGGGTGTTGTGATGATGAACTCCCCTAACACCTGTAAGATGCTGCAGAGACAATCTGTTTGCTTCAAACACCTACCCCATACGTAAACTTTGGGGTAAATCAGCCCTTCTAAAATAGATTCATATCGCTATGTGAAACCTCTGAGTGCCTCCAGGCTGCAAGGTATGCTGGCATGCCTGGCTGTACCTCAGATCCATCCCTAGGGAAGACCCAGCTATCATCAGCTTCCCTCTATCAAGTTTTCTGTGGGTCTAAAGGGACCTCCTCACTCTGGACAAAAGGAAAAGAAAGACTGTGGGTTGTAACATTGTCTCCATCTCGCTCCAGAGCCTACATGTGGTTCCCTGTAGAGTCGGTAGCAACTAACGCTGGTGACAACTAAGTCTTCTGGGCGGCTTCAGCAGCACCTGCTTGTCTCAGGTTCCTCTCTGCGAACCTACTTCTAGCTCCTTCCACAGTCTGGTTTACGAGGTACTTACCATTTACAGAAAAATTCAGTATTTAATTAAGCTGAATTACATCCCAGCATTGAGCTGAGATTGTTTTGGTGGCCATCTAAATGGCTAAAAATGATGTCTGGCTGCTTAACCAAAATATTACAGCATAAATTTGTGTCTCTCTATTAAATGACAGAATGGCAGCATCTCTTCTCTGTGCCCAGGGTGTCACAACACTGTTACAGCCAGAGCTGAAATAAATTATTTGACATGAATGGGGGGCATGATGTGTCTCCTAAAGGAAATGTGACTGAGTCATTTATATTTTTTTGTTCTCACTCTGTGTTCTAGTTACGCCACAGGTGGCAGAAAATGGGAGTCAAACCAATTTAATACAGCATTCAGTTCAAAATGGCATGTATTTTAGTTTTCCCTGTATAATCATGAAGAATAGGTGGAAAAATATTGTTACTGTTTCAGACAAACAAATCGAACAAGTGTAACTCTGTCCAAAATCACCCTGAAAGTCAAATTTCTCCTACGCTCCCCTCACAAACCAGTGGAGTGGAGTTACTTTGACAAAACTCAAGCAACTGATGCAATGACTCCAATGGCAAGGAAAATGCCTCTCCACGTGACTGAACGGAACTAGAAGTAACTGGAAATAAAGTTAAACAAAATCTTCATGAACTTTCTGAAAGTCCCAACAAAACCCTGACTTTTCTGCTATCCCCAACCATTACAGATTTTCACATAATTCAAGACAGAGCTCTAGACTCTGCCAATATAGTGAAATAGATCTTACTTCTATTACTGCCCATCAGAAATCAAAATCATGACTCCAGCAGAACTCACTTCTGTCTTCTGGGGGAAGTTTTAGCAAATGGTTCTGTCATAGCTAAGAGAAATCAACTCAATATACTGCTTGCTCTTAGAGGATCAGAGTCGTCTCATTCCCTTGACAAGTCAGGGACAAGGAAGTTTCAGCTCACACGCCTAAAATCACACAAATCTTCATTTTGCCAGTTCCAAGGAAATGACTTCATAACCCTTGCCCACAGAGCCATGCACGTACCTGCAAATAGTTTGCAGTCTGATTAAAAAGCTAAATTCCTGAGAAACTCAGGTATATGTAAAGTCTGGGAGTTAGAATATAATCCTCTTGTGAAAAAATATGGGAAGAATGGTCCGATATTCACAAGATTAATCTCTTCCTCATTTCTTTGTAAATAAGTAAATAATTTTACTTCCCCTAGAGGTTACCAGCCACACAGTGACCATCTGGCACTCCTCTTCTGATGATTGATCCATTTCACAAGAATAATTGCCTGCCTTGATGACTACCCTATACAGGATTTGGAAGTGTGCATGGCTTGCAATGCATGAAGTGGAGGATCCCTTTCTAACCGGTTCCCAGGTGACAGGACATTTTACCTGCCGGCTCTGCCTTCCCACACCTGACACCAGCTTCGGTCACTCAGCAGAACAGAGAAGGTTTGCTCAGGGAAGGAAGTATTTCATTAAACATGCTATGTCCACAGAGGTCAATGACGTTTTTCACTAAATTCCACAGGTTAGCAGTTTTTAGCAGTTTTAATCCACCTGAAAATTATATTTTGGCAATTAACTCAAGCTACACACCTGAAAATTACTTCAAATGTTGCTTCCTGCTTCCTTTGGGGATTATCTTTCTGCTAAATGCTAAGGATAATTGTAACAGACATGTACAGATGAATGCTAAAAGTATCAGCGAGCAGTCTTTCTATTTTGAATAAATAAAAAGACATGAATTTAAAAAATCTGAGATACCTTCCTGATCTCCCCTGACTTCTTCAGAACCCTCAGACCCTGGAAATCTACTGAATATCTCTTACCATATTTTCTAGATATTCTACCATATGTATTAAAATTTTTAGACAGCAGAAACTTAATGCACTGACATTAGTATCAAAGTTGTAAACCTGCGGTTAAGGAGATCTTCACTAGCTGAAAGCATGAATCAAACCTTGCAGTTACAGTTTGGATGGTAGACATTCATCTTTGGCTATGGCTTAGAAAAATCTCATACAACAATTTTGGAGATGAAATTTCATTACCTTTGAAATGGCATAACCTCTATCGAAAAGTAAGAAATTTTTAGTAACAACTTAGAGAATCGTATTTTAAATCTCTTAAAATAAATAAGAATTTCACTCCCTGCAGCACATGCAAACCTAGGAGATACGGTTTACCACAAAGCAAGCAGGAAATATTTATGGGAACCCCTCTGCAAAATCCTGGTACCTGACTACGATGTTGGTCCCCAACTACGATGTTGGTCCCTGCAGGATGCCCACGGCTGATCTAACGGCATCGCCATCAAATAGTTTGCAGACTAAAATGAAATCTCCCGTAAGATGAATAGACCCGTGTGTCTTCTAATATTTTATCAGAAGATGGACTTGATGCTCTGACAATTCAAGATGCCATTAGTTTTGATATGATCAGCAAAGACAGGGGAAGTTGTATTATTCTCATTCTAATACACGCCTTGTAACATAATGATCTATTGGTAAAAGAGGAAATCTCTCCTTTCAGGGGAGCAAGCTTTACCGGCCACCAACATCTTGCAGGCTGTCAGCTGCCTAATCCAAAATTGGGATTCTCACAAACAATCCCCAGCCTGTCAAGTACAACCTTGTAACAGATTCTATTAAAAAAATCACCCACTGATCCAGATAAAACCCCCACCACAGAGTATTTGTTTTTCTGTAAATAGATCTTTCATTTCACTAGAATTTCACCAGAATTTTAAGGACCCCTATTTTCAGCGCTACTGCTTGGACACAGGTTTGCCTCCCACAAAACGCACTAAACGGGAGGACAGGATTTCCCGAGTGCTGAGGAAGGATGTGGGTGGTAGTGCATTGTTCCCAGTGCCAGGAACGGCGTGCCAAGCACAGGAATTTCTCCAGACCCAGGCATTAATCTCAATTTTTAAAATCTTCTTGCATGCTATGACTCCCTGGAGCCATGAGCAGGATGCCTCCAAATTATTCTTCAGCCACCTGCCCCTCTCTACAACTCCCACCTGTGGATGTCTTTCTCTCAGAAACACAAGAGAAAAAAAGAAATTAAATAAGAATTAATAAAATTAAGCTGTTTCTTCTTAAATTACTGAAGTTACTAAAATAAGAAAAATCAAAGCAAGAAAATGAATGTAGAATACTATATTTAATGCAATCATACACTTATTCTTCATGAATATGAAACTGTGGCTCAAATTCTGAGTTAAAGTGGTTTCGATCTGGAATAAAGTCCCTGAGGATCAAAAAATTCTTTGAAATTCATTACCTATAAGTGAAATCAGAATCTGACCCTGTGTCACCATTTGTAAATCAGGCATTTAACAAAACTTGAAGGGAAAACTAAGCTCAAGATTTGAACTCCATCTTTCTGAAGTGAAAGAGCACGAAAGTATCTCCCCAAAATGAAAACTGCGGAAAATGGTCAGTATAATAGACCTATAGAGCTTCATAGCTTAAAAGTGCTGTCCAAATATTAGCTAAATCCTTCCTATAAACCTGTGAGGCAGATAAGATGGAAGCACTTACGCTAAAAATAAATAAAACCTAGAACTGTCTCATATAACCGTAAGATTTTATTAAAAATAAACAGGGCTGGTTGGTATCCTTAACCTCAAGGTCACAAAACAAAGTACTAGGCACTAAAGGCTAGCGGCAGAAGCCAGTACTCCAAAATCACTGTGTCTAATTAAGGATTCCAAAGAATCTCTGCTTTATGCTCTCTCCTGTCTCGAAGCATTCGCTGTGAGAACATTCAAATGCCACCAGGAGACCGACATGCTACTTGTTAGGTCAACAGTCCCATTGAGACTTCTTCTCATCGGCTTCATCAGATTCTGGGTCAACTATATATGCTGGGCAAATAACACCGCACCAGGGCAAATAACAGCGAACGGGGCTCTCGTGCTCGAGAGAAAGAAAACTAAGGGGGTGGGGAGGGGAAAAAAAAAAAAGCTGCGTGGAAATCGGAAGAGCGTGTCGTGTGTGGGCTTGCTAAATAATTCAAGACTTAAACCGTCCTGAACTTCTGACCCTCCCACTCCACTGCGAGGTAGGGAACTGGAGGTTCCAATGTTGACCCACGACACCTTACCGACAGCCACGCTCGGAGCACTCCCATTTCCGAGCCAGGCCGTGTCCTGCTCGAAGCCTCCCGGTACGCGTGACGACGGCAGGTTCTGGAGACGGTGTGGCCCTGCCGCGACAACGCGTTTGCAATTTGCGCACGAGGTGGGGAAGAGGGGCCATGAGACTGCCCTTTGAAGGCTGCACCCCGCTCCCTCCCGGGCCCCGGGCCGCGTGTCCCTTTTTCCACAAAACGGTGATGTCCGTGGGTTGCGCGCTTCCCTTCCACGCGGCCGCCCCAGGCCCGGCACGCGGGAGCGCGTGTCTGCCCGCGGCGCCTTTTCGACGGGCAAAGGAAGGGGGAAAGAATCTGACGAAGCTCCTTCCTATGCTTACGGGAAAGATAAAAGACAAAGTGTTCGGCGTTTAACACTGCAGCGTATGCGGCCTGCGTGCGCGTCGGAAAGATCTCCGCAAGGCAGCACGCGTAGCTAAGAGATCCCACCGGACAGGGAGACAGATGCAGATTTCCACGCGCAAAACCTGGAGTGACTCCAAGCGTGATGGGGATTAAAAAAAAAAAAACAAATAAAATGAAA
>VZZY01006175.1:163460-306606 GCA_013400335.1 Eurystomus gularis | reverse complement strand
CTTCTTTTTTTTTTCTTCCCCACGCGTGATGGGTACGAGGAACTTCTCGGCACGATACCGCCTAAATGTCGGTTTTTAGAACGCACCCCGCGCCGCCGGCCCTCGCCGGGGGGAGGTTTCGTTCGGCCGCTGCCGGGGTTTTCTTGTGGATGCTTCTCTGGGGGGGTGGGAGGGAGGATGTTTTCTTTTAACTTCTCGTTCAGCCGAAGTGCTGCCTGGTGCCGTTGGGAGCACGGAGGCGCATCCCCTGGGTACCCGTTTTCGGAAGGTTTTGCTTAGGATGGGAGGGAAAAGCCACTTTTCTTTGGCCGTTGAGTGGATGTGGCCGGCTGCCCTTGTGGTGCGAGGAGGATGCAGGTCTGTGATCCCCGGGATTTTGGGTTCCTTTGCCTACCCTGAGGGTGGAGAAAGGTCTGGAGGAAGGGAGTTCTGGGGATGGATGGTGGTGTTTTTCTTCACACACTTCGTCAATAGTGTGTGCTCGTAGCCTCCGAGATAATTTTATTTCCCCCCCCCCCCTCCTTTGGCATCGTTTATTAAACTGAAAAGGTTCCTGGAACTGAAAATATTCCTGGAAATAAATCTGTCTCCCCACCATCAGCAAAAATTATGGAGCCCTGCTTATGTAGTTGCCTGCTGATCTTTTGTTTATTGTATACAAAAACTGTTTAGAAAAAATAGAGCGTTCTAGTGACTAGATTAAGTGGGATTTAATCACTTTTCCATCAATGACGGAAAAAAATGCATGTTTGCTGCAGGCTTATTGTTTCTTTTAGCTAAAGATTGTATATAGCGTATTTCTGATAAATGCAGAAACTTTCGTTTTCCTGATATTCTTCAAAACAACTGAGCAGGTGTGTCTGTGTGGAGGCACGTGAGAATCTCTTACACCGATTTAAACACGTTTATTGTGCTATCCTTTTGAGGTCAGTTTTGAGATACTTAAAACCCAAACTACTGCTGCTTTAAGGTGACTGCAGATAACAGTATTACTGTCTCTTATAATTAGAAATCTGTTGAAACTTTAAATCCTCCTTCGTAGATGTGATGATCTGTGTGAGAGAAGGAATGGCATTCCAGCAAGCTTTATTCTTTTATTATGTTTTTGGCTCCAAAGCAAAGCAACAGCATGTCTTTTCTTTTTATTATTGTTGTCTTCTGGTTTAAACTGCTAATGGCTTTATTTTTCCCACACACAGGGAAACAAAAATAAAGTACAGCCATGTTCTCCACTGACATTTTTCTGCATCAAACTTTAGTTATGCTCAGGAGGTTGTTTAATCTCCTCTGAACAATGTACAGGATATTTATTTGGGGTTTTTTTGTTCTTATAACCTGTCCTCATTTATGGAAGTTGTCTTCAATTTAAGATGAAATATGGGCGCTGTGCAAATAATGTAGTGACCCATCCAGACTAAGGCTTGGCTGGCATATGTAAACTACGTCTTTCATGGCTTCGTTTCGTATCAGTGGCTTTTCCCATAACATCTATTTTGGTATTTTCTAATAGAAACTGAATAATACCTGTGGTATTTTAATTGAAAATTGAAGTTTGGGTTTTGAGTTACTACCCCTTCTAAAATGTTAGAGTATCATTGAGGTTTATTTCAAAGCTGAAGAACATCAGGTCATGCCAGGTAGTTGCCTTGCAAATAATGACCAGTAACACTTTAATTTGGGTGAATTTTTGTTCATGTTCATTTAGCTTCCTGTAGTTGGTCTTAAATGAACTCTGAAATCTGTACTGGCTTCTCGGTCTCGAAAACTGCCTGACTTTCTTGTATTTGTTGTCTCTGGTAGCTTACGAAATGCATGCACAGTGTGTCAACCTTTCCCTTAACAACAAAACCCGTGAGCAAATGTTCAGTGTGAATTATATTACTGAAATAAAATATTCTATAGTTGTCATGGTTACAAATAGAGGCAGGGTTACTGGTTTTCATCTGCATGCTGGGGAGGGGAAATCTAGTTTTGTCACTTTTTAATTACATTTCTAATGAGTGATGGTCATACTTCAAGTACCCAATATATTAGATACACAGTATAGTGAATTAGATTTTTGTCAAAGTCTTGCTGAAACGAAACAAAAAGTGGCGGTGTGCGGGAGCAAACCCTTTCTTGTTCATCCGCTTTTTTTCAAAGCAGAAATCTTGAGGGAAGGAAGGTAACCACCTCTGTTTTGCCTCATCTAGATGAGCATGCAGCCAGGGTTGCGGTTCTTCTTCTTCAAATGATAATAAAAAGTATATAGTGTGTATGTTGACTGGAAATCCAGTCAATGAAGGGAGAGGAAGACCCAGATCTAGAAATTAGGTATGAGTTCTGGGTTTACTGTGCACCGTGTCTGGTACTATCACTTTTAGTACCTGTTTGTGAGGAGAATTCATTATCCCCAGGTTTGCTGTGCTCATCTCGCCAGTGATGCTGCTTCACTCCTGAGCGTCTTTCTCCTCCCAGGTTGCGATCTGTTGTTTCCCTTGGAGTCGTTCCAGTTCGGCTCTGTGCTAAGGGCCCCCGGAATCGGGGCCTTAACTATCTGCAGTTGTTGGCGCTCACCCCTATACTATTTCTCTGCTTCTCCATCTCATCTGTAGTTCACTCTTGTCCATGCCTACTTGTTTTTTATGACCTTTTAATTTAGTCCTGAAACCCAATGGACCCAGTTCTTAAGCACAGCAAAAAAAAAAAAAAAGAAATAATCAAGCAGGGGAATTAATATATGTTAATTTTTTTCCCTGCCGTTCTTTTCCATGTAAAGCCTTCGTGTGCTGTGGTGGAAACGCACACTGCTTTAGGGGGAGCAGAGTACCCCTGGATCTGTAAATGAAGAGACATTCCCGTCTGTCCTGCCTTGTTTAACTTCTCTCTTTCATTATATCCCTGCTGTGGGATTTATTTTTTTCATCTTAAAACTGATCTGGAGGGTTTTTTTGTTGCTCTTCTAAGTTTTTGGGTCTTATTAATATTTTTGTTAATTTTTTTAGCATCTGTTCTTTAACTTCAGGTGGAGCGTACCCTTACTCGCATTCTTGCAGGGACTTGTCTGCTACCTACGCAGATAAACTTGGATTTGCTGCCATAGGCTGCTGACCCAGGGAGCCCAGACACCTGAAGGCCTGATTGTAAAGCTGCTCTGTCTGCGGAGCATCAGCTTCGTAGTGCTCCGCAGAAGAAGTCTACATAATCTTCAGATCATTAATTCTTTGTGCCATAATCAAGGCTTTTAGCTAGCTAAAATCTCAGCGTGGGTTAGTGACTTACTTGGTCCTTCAGCATTTTTTTTCCCCCCCTCTAGATCTTCCATTTGGCAATATTTGGCCTCGCAGTGTGCTGATTCAATAACAAATACCACACAGTAGCATTAGATTCTGGGATTTATCTGTGTGTCTAATCACTTAATGCACTTGTCTCTCCACAGAAGAAATACTGTATAAATACCTGTATCTTAAAGCCCATAAACGTATAAGTTAGATAACAATGACTTGAATACACTCGTGGGTGCCTGAAATTATTGTATTAACCCTTTATCACGTTGTAAAAAATGTCCCTTTTGGTTTTGTGTTCGCTTAGCCAGTGTGGGGAGTGGTTTGAGCATCCCTCTATGCCGTTAACTTTTTAATGAAGTTACTCGTAGGAAGATGGAGCTCCTATGCAAAGGCTGAAGACTGTCTCCTCCAGAAGTAACCAGCCAGCAGCAACCTTGTATGAAATGTAAACAGCTTTGACATGTGTCTCTGTCACTTCTATGTTTCCTTTGTTAGCAGAAGTACAAAGAACTCTTCCTCAGCTATAAAGAAAGAGATTAAAAGGAAATAGAGTCGAAATCTCTTATGGGAAGGCGTTTTTGTCAGATTTTTAGGAGTTGACACAGTTCACAGGGTGTGAGTATGCACCATTTAACCTGCTCTGGTTAAAGCAGAGCTGAACACAGCTGGTATGAGAGCTGCCCCGAGAAGCCTTTCTGGTGCTGTTGTTATGCAGCCGGTTACCTCTGTGCTGTCTTGACCATCTGGTAAATGACAGCAACTGAATTCCTAGTCACACTCTTACATAAGTAATTTTATGTTGTGGATTAGAATATCTGGAACATGGGACCATTTTCCTTAATTTTTATGTGCTGCGTTTTGTCATCATTGGTCTTAGGTCTAGGTTTTCAAATATCCCCAACTTGGATTTTTGCCATAGTTGGCATTAATATCAGAAAAACACATTGTTTTTTGCGGGTCTTAAACTTCAGGTGATTTGTAGTGCTGGCTTGCAGTAGTAATACTGATTCACTGAAGCAGTCTGCTTGAAATCCCGACAAAGATGGACCTATTTTAAAGTGAATTCAACATTGCTTTTGTATTCTGTGGCTTTGGTTTTTTAATTCCCTGCAATCCATTACAATATGCTGTATGACATATGATTTTAAGTGCTAGGACTTCTGTTCAGGTTTGGTTTGTCTTACTGGAAGACATAATGTACAGTTCTTGGGTTTGTCTCCAGTTTTAGGACTAAACCCTATATAAATACAAGTAACACACAGTTTGGTTGAGAAAACCAGATTATTTCTAGGGGCATATTTTGGAACTTATCCAGTGCAGCAGTTTGCAAGAAAATCTGCCACTGATACAATTCCTCTGCAGGGTTGCTGGTAACTAAAAACTGTTAGGTGTGTGTGTGATGGGAGTGGTTTTGGGACTGTCAGTGTAATTGAGGGATTCTTCACTGCTTTGCTCAAGTTCATATAGAGGTATCTGAGGCAATAATGATGGCCTGTAGCAGGTCTCAAACTCAGGATGTGGCTAATTTTGTTGAGCTGGACTTTATTCATTGACCTCTTGCTATTTTTGAACCTTGAGGGTGACTCATTATCAGTCTGCACTCTTGTTTTTCTTTTGAAAAAACACCACCACCACCGAAGAACCAAAAAAAACCTCACCCCAAAACCATGATCCTCGTGACAATGCAGACAGTAGAAATCCTGGATTTAGTGTGATTTAAGAGCTTTTGCTTCTGACACTTCTTAAAGTCCATGCTGATGAGTAATTAATATTTAAATCAGATAATTCTGCTCTGAGATGTGCTTTGTCAGACCTTGTTGTAGGGTTTTGTTGTTTTTTTTTTTTTGTCTGCAAAAGCAATGCTGGTGGATTTGCAGATCGCAGCATGCTGTAACTATTCAAAGAAAAGTTTCTCTTCTCAGTCTGAGGCTTAAACATGCTGTTTCCCTTAATTAGAGGGAGAAGAATTTAAATGCCATTAGATTTTTTCCGGCCACAGGTAAACTCCAGCTCAAAAGAAGAGAGGCGAAAGAGTTCAGGAAGTTCATCATAATAATCGCATGACACAGAGTAGCTTTAAAGTGGATGCAGCTGTGTTTGCCTGTGCTTTGAAATATATGTGTATTGCAGAATTCTGGTTGACTTGTAGCTTGTTGAACACCTGAATTCATTAAATGATTCCTAACATATTGTATGCTTCAAAAACTTCATTTTTTTTTTTAAAAAAAACTTTCTCTTGATTTTTATTGTCTCTTGCTTGCCAAGAGTGGAGCAATGCCAAATTGGAACACTTCATATTACAAAATGCTGTCAGGTATATAAATGTCTGGAAAATGCTTTTGAAATTGTATGAAGTGCCACAGAATAACTAAAGCAATATTTTTTTGAGCTTACTCCTTTCCCCTTCATGAAGTTTGGGAAAGGGTGAAGAAGTTGCTAATCCTGTATAGAATGTCTTAAGTTTTGGAATGAGGGGCAGAGCATAAAAATACAGTGCCTATATTCTTAGGTATATCCTTGATGTATTGGTAGCAGGATGGGTCATTAGAGCTGTGGAGCATGATGCTGTTGCATGGAATATCAAGGCTAGAAACTCAGGCAACGGAGGTTGGTTCTTCTGGTTTGGGTTCTTTCCCCTTCTGCTGTGTTTTGAATGGCTTGTTTTAGTAAAATGTGTTGGCGGTTATAAGGGATATCTCAGAGATATGGAAGAAACGTTTTTCTCTAAAATTAATGGTAGTAGTCCCTGAAATAGGTAGAGATTTCTGGAAGGTAGGAGGAAGAGGCTGCTTGATTAGATGACACTGGTTTATATTTTAAAGATTCTCCTTAAGAAATGGGAGATTTGTGTAAATAACTGCTTCAGAGATGTAGCTTTTTTCTTCCTTATCCTCCCTTCTTGCTTGGAGGTAGGAGCAGATGCAACAAAGCTTACTTGGATGTTCTCCATTGTGACTGTGGACTGTTCCACTTTCCCCTCCCCAAACAGTGAGTTCCTTCTCTATTTCACAAACAGCTTGATAGGTTACATCTGGAGAGCCTAGGTACTACCATGGATGTGTTCTGGTCTATCCTATTCGAAGTAGAGAAATAGCAGATACAGTAAAGATATTGTGTGGTGAGAAGTTACAAAGAATGCAATACTTTGGTCCTTTAGGAGAAGGGTGAAAAAAGCACACAGTTAACGCTTCCAGGTCATCTCTGACAGATTTGTTAATAAAATGCAAGGCAAAATGTTAAATATACTGCACTGCCCTCTTTGTTACGCTATTTTTGGCTCATCATATGAAGAAAGTATATCATTTAAACAAAACTCACTGTTCTGTCTTCCCTCTCTTCTCTCCTCCACGTTATTTCACATTTCTAAACGTTGAGCATACCAATCAATATTCCATTAAGAGAAGAATTAACTTGGGAGAAGCTTACATGTATTTGCATGTAGTAGCTTATTTCTTGATCTGTGGCTTTGTGTTGCTTTTTTGCATGTTTGTTTGGTTTTTTTTTTTAAAGAACACTCCAGGTATTTGTGCGCTTACTTCTAATAGCGAGGTTTGCCATGCTCTATCTTAATTCTGTCATTATGAATTTCTGGTACAGCCTTCTGCAATGCCCTGCTTGCAGGCAACATCAGTCAGATGTTTGTAGCTAGCTTTTTTGCTTCTGTTTTACAATAGCTGGACATCAAGGTATTAGGCTTCAGATCAAATGTTGCTCTTGGTTACACACATGTAGTTAACAGAAATCAATGTTGCATAGGCATAAATGAAAGTTGGATTTGATCTTTTGTGGGTTAGCTCTTATCTCATTTATGCTGATGCTAGTCTGGATTTTCTGGAGGCTGGATTGAATGCCCGATCTCAAATTCAGATGTCATGAGACTGTGGCTGTCAGTGCCAACATTTTATTCCTTACGGTCTTTGTACAAGTCTGAAAGTTAAAACTACCCTCTTGCTTTCTGAAGTCTGAGCCTTGAGACTGCAAACAAATGTAATGAGATTTGATTAAAAGCTGCCTGTAGCACAGAAGAGCGTGAGATGTGGCTCTGCGGGACCTTCTGGGGTACCTCTTGGTTGATCTTGATGTGTGAATTGTCACAAGGGCGGCTGAACTGTGGACCAAATCCTGATCTAGTTAACACCTGTGGAGCTGACATATTCCAGTATGTGTCTGATGTTGCACAGTGCTTCTACACCGTGAGGAACAAATCACTTGTGAAATTCAACTGTGAAGGTCTTAAGGTCAAAGAAAGAGTCTGCAAATTTCAGTAGATGACAGCAACTGCAAAAGAGGGGGGTGACTGGTTGAAGAGTAGGCATGTTTCCCAGTCCCTGGTTTGTGTGCTTCATTACTTTTTTTCTTCTTTCTCCTAACAGTTTTATATTATATAAGATGGGCCAAATTTGTCCTTGGCCCAAATCTGTAGAGTTAAATGAAGTTACATGTGGTACCCTGAAAATCTTAGATAAATGTTCTGCCTGCTTTTCAAGATTATCAAATCCCCAAAGTAAAGCCTGTTTTCTAGTACATTTTTCTTTTCGGAAGAGAAGTGTGTAATTTTATGATTAAACTTTTGGGCAGTTCTAGTTCTGCAACATCACCACCTTATCTGTCTGTGAACTAAATGGCAGTGAGAAGTTGTGGCTGATATTTGGGTTGTTATTTATAGGAGATAAAAAAATAGAGCATAGAAACGGTACAGGAATTATTAAGGAAACAAAAAGGCTTGCCCGAAGTCTCTAAAATACAAGACTGACTTAAAAAGTGGTACTTGGATACAGAAATGCAGCCAGAGATGAAGAGAACTGTGGCTTGCTTGCTGCCATAATACTCTTTGTTTTGGTTTATTTGTTTTTCCTCTCTCAGAAGTTTTGAAAGCCCATTTGTGTGTGAGGAGGGGATGCTCTAGCTAAAAGATAAATTGCAGCAAGTTTTCCTTAAACTCACTGTTTCAATATCACACTTGAACAGTTCACAGCAGCATCCTTCAAGCCTTCTAAAAACTGTTCTTAGGCAAATATTGTGGTTGCAACAGCTAAGTTATTGAAGTATTGTATTTCAAGAATAATACAAGTAAAAGAAAAAACAAACCCAAAACCCTGTGTGGTGCTGGCTTCTTTATTCAAAGAAGTTCATGCAGCTGCAGTGCTCTGATGGCAGTGTTAAGGTGGTCTGGGCTGGAGATCAAGAGTGACACCCAGTTGGGTCAGGTTGAGAAGCTTAAACTGTAATTTATGATGGAAATGCAGGTGCATTGAGCCAGGCCATTGTGCATGCTTGAGCTCAGGCATCTGCTGCTTGAGGTGATGGTTAATCAGGGCATTAGGTACCTCTGTACTTTCCATCTGAAGAAGCCAGTGGGCTGGTTAAACTTTTGCTGCATGTAATCTGAGTGGAAGTTCTGGTTAACCATTTCCTTCCTCCTATTTTCAAGCTATGCTGTTTATCCTGCAGCTATTCATCTTTAGGAAAATATGAACAGGCTCAGATTTCCTCAAGGTACTTGACTAAAGTGACATTGCGTATGACAGCAGATCATAAGTCTTTCCCTGTCTAAATATTACCTTGTAAAATTAGAACATACCAGTTCTTGCTTTTGAGTAGACCTGTAACCTCTTGAGTTTTGCTATAGCTATTTTGAGGTTTGCTGAAGAGGATAGTTTTACCCTAAAAACAAAGTACAAGGTCCTTATTTTGTATATGAAGATTGTAGTTTTAGCAACAATCAGAACTGTACAGCATTGACCCATCTTTTTGATTAGAAAATTGAAAGATATAAAAAAAAATCACAAAGAAAAGTGTGGTTTTTTCTGTGCTTGTCAGGAGTAGTAGCACGCATTTTATTTTTATATTATAAATATTTTAGGTACTTGTTTTAAGGAGGCAGAAGGGGGGGAGAATAGTGCCATTTAATTGCTACTCTAACAGCAAAGCTGCTTTTGAGAAAAGACTAGCTGTCAGGATAAAATCCAAGAAGTGTCAGTACTAATCTTACCTAGATAATCTGTTAGTTTTAATTTTGGGCAAAAATTTAGGATCATGGGCATTGCATCTTTAACTATTACATGCACAAATACACCATTTAATCCTGGCTTACTGTATCTAATACGAGAACTATGTTTCACTGTAGCTGCAATCAACATGTTTAGAGATGCTTGCAAGAATGGTGATGGTGAAGTGGTGCTAGAGCTGATACAGCACAACACAAAGTGACAGCGTTGCTCTGTGAAACCCTTAGCCTCTGTTTTCAGAGAAAATTGTAAACGTAACTCAATCTCTGGGTGGGCTCTTGGCAAAGAGGAATGAAGGTGGGAATCTTTGAATCTCAAACGAGAAGTTTCTGATCTTTGAGCTAAAAGCAATCTGCTAGCCAAGCTCCGAGCAGGCTTACCAACTGGTATGTGACCTGGCTGCCACTAGAGAGGGACGGAGCTCTATACAGAGCAGGGGTGTGTTCCTCACAAAGGGCAGGTTTCAAATAAATGAGGGGGTTTTTGACAGGTTTGTTTTTCTTTGAGGGTAGAAAAGGAGAGGGTAAATGTTACATCATACCATTATCTATATTCAAGAAAAACTTAACGGGTAAAGTTTTTGTTGCACAGAAACATCTTGAAAAAGACAGAAATCACATTCTGCATGTGGATCAAACTTGCGAATATTCTTAGCATAAAGCGGCGATCAACAGCAAATTGTACTGTGGAAGCTGGAAGCAAATTTCTAGCCATCCAGGTGAACAGACAAAGTGCCATAGCCCGTATGAAATGAAAGCAGAAAGGCTTCCCAAGGAACTCAGGAAAGCAGTGGAGATCTTTCATTTTCTTTCATGTATCATGATTGTTTATTCCACTTATCTTTATTTAATGTTTCTGTTGCACAAAACAATAACAATAAAAAAGCCCTAGAAACTGTGTGGGGTCAACTGCAATTTTGTGTGTAACCACAGCTTCCTTTGGTCATGTTGGGGTCAGGCTTGTGTAGCCCCATCTGCCTGGTGGCTCTCCTTTTCCAGTTCAGCTGTGCTGTCAAAGCAGTCCATTTTACATATATTCTCAAAGTAGCTGCACATGTACTCTGCCCTCAGGTTGCTGAATTGCCTCTTTGGTCACTGTATCATAGGCCTTCAGTTATCTTTAGATTTATCTAATTTCACGTTAATGAAAGCACCAGCCACAATTATTGAGCATCTTAAGGATTAAACACATCCTGTTAATGCCAGTTTATTTTTGAGGGTTTTTTTTTTTCCACCCTTGCCTTTTCTGTTTAGGCAGTAAATTCTTCTAGGACAAGGGCTGTTATTTTTTTACTCCTTCATAGCTGTGCCTTGTGCTCTAACAGGACAAAAATGATTCATAAGCTCTGAAAATGCTGTGCTTCTCCACCCCTCCTTTTTCCATTTTAGTCTACAAAGATTCTGTTATGCTGAGGCAAAGCAAAACTTAATGCTACTTTCCTTTTTTGTTTCTCTTAACTACCTATTTCTGATGAGGAAAAAGTATCCTGAAAATGTAAAATGAACATTAAAATAATTTTGGGAATCACAGAATGCTTTAAAAGGATTTTCTTTTTAACTTCCATACTCTAATCCAGAGATACTTAGCAGTAAAATGTGGACTCACTAGTCAGGGGTGTATCTGTTTCTTCTGGAAGGCAAGTTACGTGCTTTGTCTCACTCCATTAGAAGTAGTAATCTCAAGAATATATTGAAGGCTCTGGGCTGTTTAGGAGGCGGTTGTTGCTGTAGAGGCCCACAGTCACGCCCACCAGAGGGCATTTTATCACCAATTTCTTGGGGAGAAAGTTTTTTTCTGACTTCATGAATAAAGTTAGTAAATATTGGATGGGAAAGCAGCCTATGAAACATTGTACAGATAGCTTTTTTGTTTATATATAAATACATATGCTTATTTCCTGGCTGTATTTATATGTAAATAAGTAATGATGTCAGCTTGAATGGCTGGGTTTCCCCTCTGCTTCCTAAATACTTTCTAATTTTACTTAATGTGTAATCTGGAGAAAAAAAAAGATGTCTTTAAATCTCTCCCACAGCTGGTATAGCCATCAGTTACCAGGAAACTGGCCTCCCTACCAAACAAGTGCAGCAGATACCCTGGATGATTGCAGTGTACCTCTACTCCCCCCTTTCCAGGGCACTCAGAAGCAGAGGCTGCTGTTCAGAAGCCCTACTCATTTAGGAGGCTGGAATTTGCAATTATACTTAATAACAAAGCTGAATTTTAAGGAAACACTTGGCAGCCGGGGAAGTGTACATCTGCCAGATGGACCTGACGTCTTGTGTTTGGCAGCAGTTAATGCAAAGGCATGATATGCAAAACCCAAGAATGACGGCTAGGAAATGAATTTTTATTTTAAAAACTGTGTTCTGGTTTTGTATTTTTTTTCCTTTTTCCCAACAGTCTTCCATTACAAAGTAAAGCCTCTGCAGGAAGGAAAGAAAAATCCACTTCTGAAAATACCTTCTCTCACCACTTCTCAGGGTACTTCCTTGTAAATTTGACATCTGTGCTGAAGGTTGGGTTGCCCCAGTTCAGATGTGTGACCTTCGTCAGCCTGGTACAGCACAGATAATGTGATTAATTCCCTCCGGTTCCCTGTGGACAAATATATTCACTCCACCAGAGCCTCCATGACTTGTTTGCAGCCTCAGCAGAGGCCTGGGGTCATACGAGACCAAACTGCAAACCTGGGCAGGAATCTGAGCAGCTTGTGCTGTGATGTGTAGGCAGACCAGTAGTAAAAGCCTGCCTCCCTATGCAGGACCCTCTCTGCATGTGTGGGACATGCTGTGAATGATTTGGGTAGCAATGTGGATACTCATCAGAAGTGCAACCCTGGGACCTATGGTATTGTTTGTGACAATCTGTATAAAGATGGGAATTATTCAGAGCATGGCTGTTGATTGCTAGAAGTATCCATCCTCAAGACATCGGCTGATGGTGAAATGTAGAATAATTTTTCTTGTTCTCCAACCTGTTCAGGTGAAAAGGCTGCACCTTGCTAGGGTGAAGCAAGCACAGACCTGCCACCCAGCTGCCTCCCACCACTCCACCCTAAATGAAGTGCACATAGAGGCTTTGTCATTTGTTTTGAGAATCTGGTCCTAATCCACAGAGATTAGAGTGATCTTGTTTGGGATGAAAGGATGCAAAGATACAAGGCAAGCAGCATATTTCTCTGGAGCACGGTGTCTACTTGCAGTGCGGTGTTAGTGGGGAGGCAGAAGGTGCTGTGGCCTTCCCTTATTCCTGATGATTCATAGGAACACAAGAGTAGAGGCAACACTATGGTCTGAATAGCTCTTGCTTCTATCCAAAACATGCTTAAAACCCATAACAAATAGCGGTTGGGGAATTGTGTGGAAACAACTACTCAGACCTTAAAAAAATGTTTGCAGTGAAAAAGTGAGGTGGAGAATTAATCAAGACTAGCTCCTGCCTGATCAGCAGCAGGCAGTCTCTTAGTAAAATGCCTGAATGTTTTTCAGCCTCTTTATTCAGATGATAGATGCTTTAGCCAGGAATTTTTTTTTTCCAGTGGTGTTAGTGTCTGTGCAAATAAATGACTTATAAAAGAATTTTATTAATCCTCTAGGACTGAAACTTTGAATAACATTTTTAGCTAGATAGATTTGCTTTTCAGAAACGTCCTGATGATTTGATAAGACCTATGTCTTTGCCACCTTGTAATCTCTGAGTTTACTAGTTTAATACCTGCGAGGATTGTAAAAGATATCTTGTGATTGCGAGTTGAGGATGTTGTGGGATTTTTTTCTTTATTAATATTTGAGGGCTCAAGTGTAAATTCGTATTACAAGGAGTTCGTGTCTGATCCTGTATTTTGTTTCCTTTGCTATTAATTTTGCCTGTGGTGATGAGCTGGAGTAAGTTTAATGTGGGGACCCAACTTTACAGACTCAAGTGAGGTAGTGTTGGAGTGAGTGAGTTAGTCTGCTAGGAACTTTGTTAGGATAAAAAAACCCAACCCTTTTAGGATAAAAAAAAAGTAGATGGCAGCACTAAGCTGTTCTGACAGAGAGGATTTGAAGGTGAGAAGGATGGAAAAAGCCTGTTAAATCTGCAATTATTGCAACAGTGCAAAGCTCCCGCAACACTATAGTAACTCATATTAGCAGAAGAACCTTGCAATCTGGTTTCCCTGCTGTTACACTGGGAATAGATACTACTGCTTCCTCTCATTTCATTAGCAAGGACCATATGAGGTCTCAGTGTAATTCTGAGCTAAAACAAGCTCATATCTAGGTTTCCTACAGAGTGACTTAAGGATTTGACCTGGCTGCTGTTTGTGTCTTGGTGTTAATTTATTAGCACTATTTTTCTATCAGAAGCAGGTTTGTGTCTTGGTGCTAATTTATTAGCACTATTTTTCTATCAGAAGCAATTCCTTGACTTCCAAAGTATATGCAAAAACGTACTTAATTTCTATATATTTTCATTTTGCCATGTAAGTCTGTGGCAAAGTTTTGGGAGTTATTTGCTCAGTTAGGAGGACTATGTAGCCAACAGTGTGTTTTGACAGAAGTAGCCTGTACCAGACTGAAATCTTATGAACATGCTCATTATCCAGTATTTGAATGAGTATTTTGATGTGCTTCAGCAGAAGCCTTTCATAGTTGAAAACAACTACTTGTCACCTTTTGCTGACTTCACTACTTCACTCAGTCTGTCAAACACTGCTTTAAGGCACATCTGGAGACTGGGGAAGAAATGGTTGCATTGGGGCCAGATGACCACTGTCCTTGAAAAAATATTTTTGAGCAGAAAAAGGCTGTCTTTCCATTTCATGAATTCTAAAATAAAGGGGAAAAAAAAATCACTATTTTGTTATTGTTCTTGTTCTGTGAGGCGGCCTGCCTGCCAATATTCAGAGGAGTTGGCAGTATATGCCTGAGGGAGGGGAAGAAACTTGGATACCTTGAGGACATCCAGCTTTGAACAGAACGGAGGAAAATCCATATGATTTAATTTTGACATAAGCATAAAACCAGCTGTTTCCAACTTTTTGTCTGACCAGCGCTCTCCTTACTGAGCAGGAAAGCGTGCTGACAGTGCAGAAGATCTCACAGAGCAGGTTGTGTGTGGAGAAGGTGACTCTGTAGGTGTCACTAGCATCTGTAGAAGTGAACTAGCAAGGAGCAGAAAGAATGCTGCAGATGTCATCTGCTGGGGATGAAGGTTGATTTATGGGATTTAAATGTTTTATGGAAGCGAAGGCTTGCAGAGCCTAACTGCCTGATCTGGGACTGGAGCTTCAGTGCTGCCTCCACAAATAATGTCTCCCCTCTGCCCACAGTTGTGGGCTTTAAATCTCCTGTTAGAAGGTGTTGGATATTTTCTAGTGCTGGAGGGTGCAGTGTGAAGGTCATAGAATGATAGAATATCTCAAGTTGGAAGAGACACATAAGGATCAAGTCCAATGCCCTCCTCCTTGCAGGACTATCTGAAACTAAACCATGTGATTAAGAGCATCATCTGCGCTCCCTGAATTGTTAACAGACTTGGTGCTGTCACCACTTCCCTGGGGTGTGTGTTTCAGTAACTGACCACGCTCTCAGTGAAAAACCTTTTCCTAATGTCCAGTCTGAACTTCACCTGCTGCAGCTTCATTCCTTTCCTTCTGTCTTGTTGCTGGTTACCAGAGAGAGGCCATCAGCACATCCCTCTCTGCTGCACCCCTTGACGAAGTCCCCTTGAGGACTTTGAGGTCTCTTCTCCAAGCTAAACAGTTCAGGTCACCTCAGCCACTCTAAGTGTTGCTCTTGAGGCCTTTCACCATCTTCTTTGCCTGCCTCTGGATGCATTCTATTAGTCTGATGTCATTTTTTATAATGAGATGCCCAAAGTTGTGGACAGTACCTGAGGTGGGGCCGCACCAGTGCAGTGTAGAGTGTAGTAGCCTCTCTTGACCAGCTATCCATGCTGTGCTGTTCACTGTTGGCCCTTTTGATGGCCTGGGCATACTAACTATTCCAACTTGCCATCAACCTAAAACCCAAATGGGGGTGATCCTTACTTACTCTGAGTGGCTAATCTGAACAGCTCGTGGCCGTAGCTGGGACCTCACATGGTGGGAGGGCAGGCCCCAGGACCTGTTTGGGTCAGAGCTGGCTGTGATGTTTTTGTTCTTTTTGACACTGGTAACTAAAAATAAATGGAGGAGTTGGTAGTCCTCTGTGCTTGACTGAAACCTGTGGCCTGCCCTGAAGGAGGCAGCATGGGTTGTGAGGAAGGTGCCAGAGCTCTCCCCTGCCTGAAGGATCAACTGTATGGCATGCTGCCTCCTATCCTCGGAGCTCCAGCTCAGACACCGAATGTCTTAGCTTTATCCAGTCAGGAGTTTAGGAAATGTCCTAGTTGGTTTTGAATCTGTCTTTAGTATTTAAAAAAAAAGTGTCTTTGGAGGAATTGTAATTCAGTGTGTCTTTTCTGCAGCTTCCTCAAGCTTTACTTCTGATGGGACTTCTGCTAGTAGGTAGGTTAAGAAGTGATTTTCAGCGTATTTAGGGTCATGGAATCAGAGTATCTCAAGACGGTCCTTATGAGTCCTGTCCAACTCCCTGGTCCTCACAGGGCTACCTAAAACTAAACCATATGACGAAAAGCGTCCTTGAACTCTGACAGCCTTGGTTCTGTGACTGCTTCCCTGGGGAGCCTATGCCAGTGACCAACCACCCTCTCAGTGAAGAACCTTTCCCTGGTGTCCAATCTGAACTCTTTTTATCAACTACAAGTAGAAAATCAATTGTGTGGTTGAATATTTGGTGTAGCTAATAACTCCCCTGCAGAAAACCAAAACAAGTCAACCCAAGAACATTTTATATAGGTTGGTTTGTAGCTTCTCCTACATTGAAAGTAACTAACTTTTTATGGTGCTGATTGCATGTGCTGTTAGTTATTATAAATACTGTAGCATATTTAGCAGGGTTTAAGGCTGCTAAAATAAAATGTAATTTTAGGAAACAGCAAGTAAATTCTACTTCTAGAGAACTGGGTGTGTTTTGAGGACATAGTTTTTAATTTTACAGGGGTTTTTTGTGCCCTTTGAGCAGCTGGGGTGGTTAACTCCTATATGTTAGGAAAGGAAGAGCTTGTTCATCATGTGGACCTTAGGGTTCTGCTGTGCCCTCAAAAGGAAGATGGGAAACACAATAAGGTGTGGTTTTGTCTGAATTTAAGTTAATGTGATTTTTTTTTAAGAAGGTTCATTTGGCTTAGTGAATGTTTTTTCTGAAAAACCTCACTTTCAAGGGCTAAATGTGTTGCATCCAAATGAAGCTTAAAAACAGGCTGACCACAGAGCTGCAAGACTTCTGGTCCATCGAATCGGATACCTCTTTCCAGCAGTTCCCATGGCCAACCATTTATAAAAGGAGACATGAAACTTGGATTTGAGTGGTTGTAGTTGTCTTTGTCTCTTCCTACCTTTTAGGGATTATTTCTTGTCTGGAGAGTTTTTATAATGGACTCTTAAATTGCTTGATGTTCTTAACCAAATAAATGTGTCTGGTTGCTTTGGCGGGGATTCTTGCTGGTTTTGCCTCGACAGCTTCTTCTGGCTTAAAGCTTTGCAGTCTGGTTAGACGTTTTGAGACTATCTTATTTTTATCTGTTCTATAACTTGTAGCTTTTATTGAATTCACCTTTGTTATGAGACCAAGAGGAGAGAAACTGAAGTTATGAGTTCTCTCTGCTAGTCACGCTCTTACATTTTTATTTCATCTCTAAAGTCTGCTATTCAGCCTTCAGTCTGTCTTCAAATAAGTGTCTCCTCATCCAAAATATTGTTGTTATGGTCCTCTGAGCCCTCTCTGAGTCTGCAGTATTTCCTTGGATTTGGGTGTCTGGCACAGAGAGCAAGGAAGCAACACAATTGATTTGATAGTGGCACTTCAGAACTGCATTATTGCTCAGGCCAACATACTGAAGGTTTTTTGGTATTGTTTTCCCTGTCTCACTGAGATGTTTCAGGATTTTTCCATGACCTCTCCAGAATGGTATCCATATGAATTTAGCGGAAATACTTAAATCTAGCTTGCTTTCTCTGAGATGAAATGACTCAATCTGTTCTGCTTATTTCAATACAGGTTATAGTTGGTGTTTTTAAGGATGGGAGTTTCCTTTTTGCTTAGATCAATGGCTCTTCTGAGCAGTCCTGCAGATTAAGATATTTTTGGGAATCTGTCTTTGGAACTAGGCTAATGTCAAGAAGTTTGTGTGATGGATGCTCTCATCTCATGTGTGTATCAAGGATGTGTATTCTATCAAGGGTCCTGCAGTTCCCTAGGTTTCCTTTCTTTACTGAGCCTTGCATCAGTAGGACATGGTGATTTGCTAGAGTTTAGTTGTTCCCTTACTCTTCTCAGGATTAGACACTTGTCTCCTTTTTTTACTCTCAAGAATGTGAAAAGGAGGGGAAGAATGAGCAGTATGACTCGGCGTACATCATACCCCCTCTGTTTGACAAGCTGTATAGCCCCTGAAGTATCTGTTGGCTCGAGCTGGGCAGCAGTATCTTTAGTGCTGACGGTCTTGTGTTTGAGTTCCCCAGGTCTACGCTGCAGCACATCTGTGTATATTGGGTTCCCCCAACTGAGCAATGCCCTTCTCTGCTTGTGTGTCTCGTCCCCATCCCACCCATTCTCCCATGCTGCCTTTACAATGAGTCAAGTTGAATTTCTTTCAAAAACTTGAACAAAAACCCCTCAAACCCAACCTCCCTCCCCCCAGCAAATGTGGCTTCGGTGGCTGTCATTTCTCAGGTGTCTCAACAGTTGCCGCAGGGCTTCTACTTCTCTGTTCGTTTGTGCTGATTTAAGCTGAACTGGGCTGATTTACGAAATATATCCTAAACAAAGTCAGCTGACTAGCAAGGGGTTTTTTTCCACTTCATGAGAACTTAATTACTGGGGGTAGGAAGGATTTGGGAGGCTGGTGTTTTTTCTGGTTTTATTCAATTTTCATGAAAATTAGATCCAAATGTAAGTACTGTGAATTTCCTTCATGCTGCAAATTCTAAGAAAATACTGCTTATAAACATTGAAACAAACAAATAAAATTGTATCCCTTGCTTGTTCCCTTTGAAGTAATACTTGTATATAATCAAATGACTCCAGAAGCTGGCAGACTGCTTTAAGACCAATATCAAATGCGATTAAAGAAAATACTCAGTTGGCAACCGTTGGACCTTTATCATAGTTAAGGCTTCTCAGCGCTGCTGAAACAATGTGAGAGTGAATAAATAACCATCTTTGGAAAATCTGAGGTGATTGTGTCTGTTTGGCCCCCGTCTTTCCATTCTGCCCAGTGCCCTTCTGCCTTTCTGCAGTGCCTTTCACTTGTGTATGTCAGGCTTTGTAGAGTTGTATGGAGGGGGATGCTGAGATGCAGAGAAGAGAAGGGATTTGCCTGAGGCTCTCAGATCAAATGTATTCCCCGTTCCAGTGGCAAAAATTGCGAACAGCACATTTCTCTCTAGGCTCAAGTAATCTGTTGTCCTGTAGGCCAGCACTATTTGTTTGTGCCTGGGCAGTCTTGAAGGTGACCTGCCCTCAGGGGTGGGTTGGAAGCTGTCATCTGCAGCGGGGAGGTGAAGCTTTGCCTGTGCTTTGGACAGGCTGTAGTGGTGATAATAAAACCAAGTCTGCACTGTTAAGGACTTGGTTGGTATTATAAAGGTAAAGCTTACTTCGATTATTGACTTTCCATCCTAGTCTTCATAGAATAAATGGAGACAAGAGAGTGGTATTTTATAAATTTTTTTTCCCTCCAAAGACGAAGCGATCCTTCACCTCAAAGTGGGAAGTCTTCTTTGTCATGTCCTCCTGAAGCAGCACCTTTGGCTTTGAGCACTTGAATTTTGCCACTTTTTGTGAAATGTCTGTTCTTCATTTCAGTTGTACACTGGGCTGTGGAACATTGCAGGCTCCTTAGCAAGACTCTCAGTCTGCTCTGGTGTGCCTCCGTGATGGCTGACAGTCCCAGAGACCTTGCCAGGGAGCTGGTGAACATGGTGTGCAGAGGAGTAGGAAAAAAAAGTGGACTGGAGCTCTAGCAGACCAAGATGTGATTTCAAAGCTGAGGCTGAGGTAGAGCTTTCTGAGCCTAGTGAAGGAGGCCATGACAGAGATTGCCTTGGAGCTGCCTGAGAATAGACACAGGGGAATTCATGTGAGAAAACCTGCGAAAAATAACCAAAATGTTGGCTGTGCCTTGCAACAGCCTCCTTGGAGGCTGGAGGTTGAGATGGAGGCTGGTAGATTGTGAGTGGCTTAGGCAAGGTGTAAGAGCCATCACGCTGAAAGGCAGTGCATGTATCTTTGGTTTGGTGGTTATGGGATGCCAGTGTAGATTAGAACTGCATGGTCTGAAGTGGTTGGGTGATTTGGGATGATTTTTGCTGAGTACAAGAAGTTGAACTGGAGGCAGCTACTCCTAGCTGCTTGCTTCCTTAAGTGAGATACCTCTTGAAAGGTTGGGTAGCAGGAGGCAGCAATGTTCTGGTTACCTGGAAGAACGTGGGTAGCTGATCTGCAGTAAAGTGCAAAGTGATACCTCTGGCACCAGTGCTGTGCGGTGAGCCTTTGCATTGGCACAGTGATGAATGGAGCTTGCGTGTAGGGCATGATCTGTCAGAAGTCTGTCTTGATGGATAGCCCTCATCCTATTGCTGCTGGATGCTATGGGGATTACTCTATATTGCCTGCAGGTGGGATTTTTTGCATGTAAAAACTGTGAGTCATGAGGTAGGAAGAGCCTTTTTATGCTGTTCGGAGTGTCTGATGCCCAGACACTGACAGAAGCTGTCAGATACCTCTTTCTGAGCAGCACAGGGAAGCTGGGGCTGTGGAGTGGGACTGAAACTCTTCAGCAGGAAGGTATCTTTACAGCATCGAGCTGGGGCTCAGACCAGCATCAGAGCAGCAGTGGGTAATGCTGCTGCAGAGATGAGTGGTATAAGCAGCAGGAATCAGAGTAAGTAGGGTGTTGGAAATCTGAAGCACTGTCCAGAAGGGAAACATCCAATGAAGGAAAGTGGGATGTGCAGGAAGGAGATGATAGAGCTTTTCTTGTTTGAGCTTAAAGGAGAGTTAAGCGGATAATCTGCTGTGACAGCTGCCAGGTAGCTACTGGACTGCTGTGTTACCAGTCCTTTCCTAGCAGTCACGGCTGCCAGCTGCTGATAGAGGGATGCAGCCATGGATGGGCCAAGTGGAGATAGTCCCTCCATGTGGAAGAAGGAAGAACTTGGCTTATGGGGAAAAGGAAAGCAATTTCAGAGAGCTAAATACTTCCTTTCTGCTTGGAATAGGTGACTTCCAGTTAAAGATAGTCTGCAGTGTTGCCTATACAATTCTGAAAACCTTCAAGAAAGCAGAAAGTAGCAGCTGAAAAGGTTGTGCTGATCTCGTTGCTGAGAATTGTTGGGTGCTCAAGCCTTTGAGTTATTTAGATTGTTTTATTTCCGTACTTGAAAACATCTGAGAAGGAAATTACTGTCCGGCTATCTTCCAATTGCATTCTCATATCTTCCAGTTGCATTCTTATAGAGGTTGACCTTGCTTCCGGCCTGACAATATGTTGTCAATTACCTCCCTTTTCTAGTTATTACTTACCTTATTTGTCTTATCTCTTAGTTCTTGCCTTGACGGGGTTTTTCCCCATCTGTCACAAACATACTTAAGCAAGTGGTCAGACAAGCCTTTAAGACTTGCATGGTCGTTGTGGCTGAAACAGCTAGAAGTATTCAGCCCTTTGGAGAAACATGTTGCTTCCTAAAAAACTGGGTGAACCGCCTTCTTTTTCTTTCTGTAACCAAGCCAACCCTACTGTGGTCTGGTTGGACTCACTCTGACCTGGGGATCAAGAGGTCATGAGTGCCTATTTTGCTTTTTAGCTCTTTGTAGCCATTGCTTTAGGACTGAGGACTGTCTGTTGGCTTTGGTATTTGATTGCCACTTAAGAACTAGACTGAGAGGCTGTCATAGGGCACATTTTCTTGAAGTGACCTACTTCTTTCATCAGGGAGTAACATCTCACACAACAAGCGAAGCTGCATGTGCCAAATTATGTGCTTGTTTGGTACCTCCAGAGTCCAGACCACAATTGTCATGGGAACCAAGCCCTGGAGTTGGTGTGTTCCCCTGTGGTTACCACCTGCTGCCTGGCAAATAATCCTGGCAAAGTGAACACAAAATCCATTGTTAATGATTGGTCTACACAGGCTTTCATGTACGTCTCATGTAAGAGGCAAAGCTTTGCACTTCAGACCTGAGAAGGGTCAGGCTTTACACTGTCCTGTTAAAAGCTTGTGATTACAGAGTCAGCTGTTTGCTTGCCTCTTCTGTAGGAAAAAAAAAATCAACAAGACAAATCAGTAGTTCAACACTGCAGGGAAAAAACCTTTAAAAACATGTTTGACAGTCAAAAGAAGCCTGTTGCTCACTTACAAAAGAAAGTGCTCCATGTTTTCACAAACGGCTGCGTGTGTTAGTGGCTTATGCCACTTTTGGCAAGTTCAGCAGTTAAGCTGTATTCTAAGCGGTGGTGGAATGCAGGGCAATAATAGGGGAACTCCCACTGATGGAGAGCTTGCTTAATCTATGTGAAGACTTAAACTGGTCAAATCTCTTACTTAAGTCAGAGAAAAATGTTGAAATGTATTCATTTACAGAAGGGGATGTCATTTTGAGTCCAGCTGGACATCTTTAGCTTGAAAAGAAAATCAGCAACGCAGGTAGGTACCAAATCTGTTCTGCAAAGAGCTGTTAGTCCTACTGGAAAGATGTCTGAAATGAAAACTTCTCCAGAACCATGAAGTACCACTGGTGGAGTCTTCCCCACAAGGAAGTTCAGGAGCAGAAAATGTGGATCATCCCTCAGGCTAGTTTCTCAAGGTCTTTTACTAGTTTTTCCATCATTTCTAGTGGCAGAGGGCAGCCAGTGCTTGTGGTATCAATTGGTTTGGGGCTGGGCTTCTTGGTTGTGTGTTGGTTTTTTGGTTTGTTTTTTTTTTTTCTGTATAGTAGTATTGGGGAAGAACATAGTGGCATGAAAGAGTTCAGTACTTCTGCAAAATAGGCAAACGAATCTGCTAGGAAGTATAATTAAGAGCAAACTAGAGTTGTCAAAATAAATGAACGAAACACAGTTTATGGTACATTAACTTGTTTGCTTACTTGCACATAACCAAATTCTTTTGGATTAGCAATTGGTCTCACACTCATTAGTGAGCATTAATTAGATTCTATTGTGATACTTATTGGCAAGTTTGAGAACAGAGAAAGGAAAGGAAACAAGAATTGTTGGGACCCGGACCAATACAATGCTAAGCACTCGTTGGGTTGATCTGAATTTAAAGGCGTAATTTAAGCTTTCCTTCATGACAGGGGAGAGCCGGCTGCGTGCAGCCTGCCGGGACGGCAGCAAGCTCGCTGTTGTGTTGTCAGTCACAGCCCAGTTACTTTGTGATTCAGGTTTGATTTTTTGGAAGATGTCAGAGGTATTGCAAAGCCTCTCGTGCTGCCAGCCCGGGCTACATCTGCCCTGAGCCTGTCCCTGTCGTGCCGGGAGGCGAGCGGTGCAGCTCGGCCATCTTTGTGTTCCACCCTTTGGAGCTGCAGCTGCCTCTGCCGTTACTCATAGCTTTCCCAGAAGATACCAAATGAAACTGGGGTAGCTCTTGCCAGCTTCTTCACTGCGAGGCTGTGAATAGCATTAGTGAAAACTGACCGTGGAAGAAATTCTTATGTTGCTGTTGGGAGAGCTGATGGCTGTGTCTGCAGCATTTCCATGCTACCGACGTCAGGAATGGAGCACTGGTTTGTGTCACAGTCACAAGCTGAAGCCCCGCAACAGAGAAGGTGGCACAGCAGATGTTTTAGCAAATGTATTAATACTTAGAGAATGATTGTGCGGAGTGGGGTTCTTCCCACTCGGTATCAAGGAGGTTTCTCTTTAGTGGTGAATTTTGTAGGAGTAAGAGGTACAGGAAAGAAACTGCATAATTCTGTTGAGCTGTGTTTTAATCAGATGTTAGCACTTCACAGTTCCACATCTGTGTCTCCGTAGCTATCTCAGCAGGGGTTGGTTTTTTTTTTTTTGGATAACAGTAAAACACGAATCATGTCACTCTTATCTTTTCTTGCTTCACCAAGCAGGACTCAAATGAGGAAGTTACATTGATACCGTGCCAGAGAGCCTCAGAGGTTTTTAGCTGAGAAAAGACCGCAGTGGCAAAGACACTCTGATGAGGTGACACAGCAGAAGCTCTTTAGTGTTCCTAGCATCCAGTATGCCAAGGAAGAAGCCATTTTTTCCTCGTACCTGAATGTTATTTCTTCATCTTAGGTGACAGGTAAAGAGCTTGCTCCTTTCTTTGTGAAGCACTTGTTGATCAGTGTCTGCTGTGCTTGGCAGCATCTGTGGTCAGAGGTAGGCTCCTTTATATTGTCCTGGTATGAGTTGATGCTTTCCTTTATTCTCATCGGGAATGCGCTTCCAATAAATTTATTCTAAATTTTGTCCCTAAACTCTTACTTGTATTGGAAATATGATTGGCGTATACATTTAGTGTGTTTTTTTTTAAAGAAGTTTCTTTATCCATAGAAATACAATAACCAGAACCAGATTGAAGGAGTTGACTATGCTTGGTCTCCAGTGCCATTAACTGCATACTGCTGGCAAGCTTGGAGGGCTACAAATAGCGATCTTTCAAGCTGAACTGCTTATTTTCAGGGTATTACAACCTCACTCTAAAATGCTGAAGTACTTCCAGTGGTTTTAGAAGAGACGCAAGTTAATTTTAGAACTTTTGCTAAGACAGATTGATTAGCAACTTGGGGTAGGTAGAGCACGAAGAGCGATGGTGTGTCATAACTCTCTGGAAGAGTCATCTGTACCTAACTGAACTTGAGGTGATGTTGTATCTCAAGCCACTCTGCGATCACTGAAGGCTACGGAGATGGATTTTCCCTTTGTTGTCACAGGGAATCATCTGGGTCAACTCCAGACTGGAACTTGCTTGGCCCTTTTGATCTCTGGCTGAGAATTTTTTCAGGCATGCTGGAAATACGGTTCATTTAGCAGGGCTTGTCAGCAAAGCCAAGTGCTGGGCTGAGGACATTATTCCTGCGTAAGAGAAGGTTTCTTGCATTATTTCCATGTGAGTATTTTTATTTTGCTGTGATTGATGGTCAGCACTTAACTGTGTGTCCGGTTGCCAGGTTGGCTAACCTAGGCTTGTGAAGCATCTTTGGTTACACAGTGCTGTTTGAATACCATGCTGTCAGGTGCACTGCCAGCCACTCTAATACAAAGATTCAAATGAGATACCTTTGTGCTGAATACGATTCATAAGGAGTCCTGAGCTCAGGTCCTTGAGATAAATTGGGCAGAGGGACTGTTAAATATGAAGTTCTCTCGTTGTGCTGGGAAAACACTGAAGACCATCTTGGTCCAGTCAATAAGTGGAAGGGTGGAGGAGAGACTCTTCTAGGATATGCACTGTATCGTCAGCCTTTTGGCAACACTTGGACTCAGACGGGCTTTTATTTTCATGCCTATCATTGAAAATCTAAACAATGAAGAGGGGTATAATTGCAAGGATATTATATTGGGATTATAAATTATATTGGGATAATAAATGCCACTGGAGTTCAGATTCCTAAAACCCATTCACTAGGGTCCCATCAGTTCCTATTTTGATCTAGTCTCTAGGATTTTTTTTAAACTGACTTTTTGTTGTAAATAAAAACCAAAACTGAGACCAAGCTGATTTTGAGGAAATTAGTTCCCATTGAATTAAGCAGAGGGCTGCTGGCCTTCTAAAATTATGCTTTCAACCTCTATACCAGAAATACCAAGTTGAGACTTTCCCACAGTCATTTAAATCTTGCTGTGTGCTTTCAGTTTATCTGCAGGAGCTCATGGCTTGTTCTTCCCTTTCTACCTTCTGCCTTCTCCCACAGTTTTTTATATCTACATGTTTGTGCCCTGTTGGATATAAAATAAACATACTCGCTCCAGAAGACTCTGCGATGCAAAGAATAGAGATCTGCTTTTCTCATGGTGACAGGATGCCTAAATAAATAGTTGCCGGTGTGAGCAAAGAAACTGTAGTAATGGTAGTTTAACCACCAGGAAATATATTCAAAGAGCTATCGATATTAGAAGAAAATCAGCTAAAAATAAGTCTTCGCCTTCCTAATGTTGTGTGGTGGGTAGAGGGGAAATACTCATCAATTTTCCACTTTTTTTTGCTCCCATTATTTGATTTGAAAATTCTTACTGAATGGCATGAGGGGATTGTCATCAACGAGGCATGCAGCTAAAAGTGTTTTTCCACCCAGTAAAACCACTTTTATAATTGTCTGCCCCATCACTTTCTAGTACTGAAAATAGCCTCCTTCCTGCAGAACGATGGAGAGTGCTGCAGTACGAGATCTCGCTCGCAGAAAAATGTGTGCCTTTGTTTTAAAGACAGCAGTAAAATGATTTGTTTTGGGTGTTAAATATGTCACCATTGTGACGAGCCAGCAACCCACTTTGTTTTAAAATGTTTAAATAATTGTTCGTATGCTATGCCTTCTTGAATATGATTAATTATACAAGTCACAACTTGATAAGAACCAAGCCATGAATGAATGAAATATTATATTTAAGAGTTTGCAACTCTGCTTTTTTTTTTAATTTTTGAGGTTTTAAAAATAATTATTTAAAAAAAGACTGGTTGAGAGAGGCCAGCTGGCATTATTACAGAGCAATACAGGAGAGCTGTGAGCATTGAGGAGGCACAGCATGACGGAAAGCAGCCAGAAGGATTAAGGTATCTTAGAACTTCTTTGCCGCAGGCTTAGTCTGGTGGCAGAGGGAACGCGTAATTCCTGCTTGCTTTATTTTATTTGCGGCGTGACTGAGGGAGGGGGTCAGAGTTTTGCTGTTTGCGGGACAGGGCCAGTGGAGCTGGTGCCCGGCTGTTCTGGAAGCGCAGGCAGAAGAAACGGGAGGGATGTTTTAGGTCAGCTTTTTCCTAAAGCTGCCCTCCTGTGGGTCTGTGGGCATAAAAGCATAGTCAACAGGGCTGTTTGAATGGCAGATGTCTCAAGGGAGATTTTTTGAGTAGTAAAAGTGCGCACCCCTTGCGCACACCAGTATTAATGCTGGGTTGGCAAAAATCTGCAAATACTCTAAAGTATTTTCACTGGACATTTGGACTACTGTTGCCTCCTACCTTAGACAGATTTCCCATTTAACCTCTAAGAGGATAAGCTACCTTTTATTTATGACCGCCCCCCCCTTTTTTTTCTGACAAGCAACAGAAAGAAAGAAGTAGGTATTGATACTTTTGAGATTGTTTTTTGAAATTCAGGAGAGAGTCTTAATTCTTTGGATAGAGGCTCAAACCCCAGCAATGTCAGTCTGTTTTGGGACATGGTTTTATATTGCGGGCATCATTGATGCCAGCTTGTCTGTGTATATATATATATATTATACATATACATACATATTTACACAGTTATACACATTCATGTATTTATGGATGTATATGGGTATATGTATATATTTAGTGAGCAACCGCAAAATTAATAATAAAAAAGACCCAAACTCTAGTTTGAAGTGTTTCAGTTTTATTCTAAGAATGTAGGTGTGAAGTTGGTGATACCACCGTAATACTTGCACTGACAGTATCTCTTAAATACTTCCCGTATTGGGTTTTAAAACATAAGTACTTGTGCCTCTTATCTTCTGTGGCCACTGTTCTAAGAAAGAAAATCAACATTCTTTGTAGCTATTTTACTTTCAAGGTATTGAGTCCTTGTGCCCTAATCTCCCTTGGAAGGGATTGTAGGAAGTGAAGTGCTGACTTGCTGCCTGTATTTAAATCCTCTTTGAGAACTTTTAATCTTTTTTATTTAATATTTTTAAGTCAGTTTGCAGCACAGTGCTACTCACAACTGCAGAGAGACTTGTGTTTTGGGAAGGAGAGCACAACCTGTTTCATGATGATTGAGATTGGGATGCTGGCGTATTTAGTAAGCCCTCAGGGCAGGTTGGCTGGACCTTAGGAACAGCCCTTAAATACACAGGCATTCACCTTGTATAAAGCTGCTTGTACCTCTGGAAATACCACGTTCGCAGTGGGTATGCCAAAAGGCTTAACGCTGGCATTACATAGTATTGGCTTGACTAACATTATTGCCTTAGCTGGTCTGAAGTGGGCTAAGCTAAATGCCACCCAACCCTCCTGACACTATTTACAAAAGTAATTTGAGAAAACTTAGAGAGCTAACAGGCGGCGAGCACATCTCGAAAGGGTGGTGGATGAGCGTGGTCGCAGAGGGACACTGTAATTCTTTGCATTTCTGACTTCAGAAATTCTTGTGTTTTGCCTTACCATGGTCAAACTTTTTGGAAGGAAATATTTCTCTTCCGTATTTCTGGGATATTCCTGAATTGGAACTTTGAGTGTTCTATTAAACGTATTCATTTAATTCTGCAGTTGGATTGAAGTATTTGAGGGGTGGGTTACTGTTTGTTTTTTTCAATTTGTGTCTGTTGCTATGTGACAAAAATATTTTTGTTCTTAGCATATGTGCACTTTGTAATATTATGTGCACTTCTTAATATTATATAAGCAGCCTTTAGTGTAATTTGGTCAAAAAAATAACAGCAAATGCTCTTATTAATGATTTGTTTCTTCATTAAATTAGAATCATAGAATCATGTAGGTTGGAAAAGACCTCTAGGATCATCAAGGCCAACCTTCATCCAACATCTCCCTGACAATTGCCATAATGGGTGCAAGATGAGCTGCTCCTTAGCAAGAGGGGGAATAAAATTGCATCGGCAAGATTAAAGCCTGGGCTGAAGTGTGTGTTGGCAAGATAGATTTGAAGAGGGAGGCCACGTTGTCACTGCGGCACCATTAAATCTCTCTCCCAAAACAACTGCATGTAAAGCTCCACCTATGTGGCTAATCATGTTTGCATTGTTGAACTTGCCCGTAGCACAGCAGCGCTCGCCATGCTGCTTTAGATTAGATTAGCTGCACACTGTGTTGAATAGATAGCATTTTGAGTAACAACGTGTCAAATGATAGAGCCAGTATGAAGGGACTGAAGCAGCATCTTCCACTGCTTCTGCCTTACCTAAACCTGCAGGGCTGTCTCCAGGAGGCTATTTAAACTCATTAGAGTCAACAGCTTAGTAAGACTGAGCAGAAAAGGTGATCTGAAAAATACTACTTTTGTTTGTTGGAGAAGGAGACTGGTTTACTTATAGAAGAATATTAATTTTAAAAAGCAGCGGTTTCCAGAATTCACTTTATCCCTTACAAAGGGGGTGCATCCCTTTTTCTGTTGCACAGTAATTTTGTGATCAAGCTGTTGATGGAGAGTTCTGCGTAGACTAAAATTTAGAAGTAGGTTACTAAAGAGAAGAAATGTTTCTTCTTGCATAGATGCTTAGGTCCTCGTTAGAGACTTTTTTTTTCAATCTAGACACCAGGGAGAAATGTGTGCTTCTGTTCATGCAGCAGTAGCACGTGCTCCTGGGGGCCTGTCTTTCTCAGCTGGCTGACATGGGGGTGTCACTGTTTGCACATCTACCTTCAGAGCGTGTCTGATAGCTCAGCAGATTATAGGCAAAAATAAAATACAGTTGTGGCTGTGTGCACTGCTGGACAAGGCGAGTTTGTTTGCAAAGCACAAGCCTTGTCTATGGGGCTTATTTTAAGGGGTGGGGGAAAACTTATTAAAATTAGTCTGGAGGAACAGATGCCTTCTAGACAACTTTAATAGCTCTACTGACTGCTGCTCGGATGGACAACTGCCACTGGTTTTCTTCTTAGTACGTTCACAGTGTCATGACTCAGGCAAGCAGATACTCAATTATTAATGACTTATCTACAAAGAAAAATAATTAAAAACAAACCCAAAGCAATAGAGCACTTAATTAAGAGTTAGTGGTGGAGTTTCTGCTGTCTCTTAATGGAAAGCTTCCAAGAACAATTTTACCTTCCAGAAAAAGTACCTGCTTCAGCCTGCCTGATTAAAAATGCTTCCCGTGTAAACCAGAAGTTGAATCATACTTCTAGGCAGGCAAATAAACTTATTGATTAGACACTAATTGAAGTTCTGCAATGCAGAAAGGAGCCTGTACGTATTTCACAGACTTCACATGGAAACCTGCATTAGTGTTGCATTGTAGATGATCCCAAGAGCATCTTATAGGAGGCCTAAGGAAACTTTGTCTCAGAATGAGTTAAGACGTTTTGGTCCTTGACCTGTTATGGCATCTCTTGGTATCCTGTTGACTTAGGAACTCCCTCAGGCATTTCAGCAATGGCAATGTTACTGCCCTTGCTGTAGTACTGTAGATTTTGTTGATGTCTGTCCCTTTTCCATTTTGTGTAGAGTGCCTGTACTTGGTGCTGGTGAGGCTGCAGTTTGAGTCCTGGGTTCAGTTTTGGGTGCTGCAGTCGAAGTGAGACATTGAGGTGCTGGAGCAGGTCCAGAGAAGGGCAGCCGAGGTGGTGAGGGATCTGGAGAACATGTGTTATGAGAAGTGGCTGAGGGAAGTGGGACTGTTAAGAGAAGGCCGAGGGAAGACCTTATTGTTCTCTGCAAATGCCTAAAAGGAGGTTGTAGAGAGGTGGGTGTTGGTCTCTTCTCACAAGTAACAAGTGATGAGAGGAAATGGCCTCAAGTTGCACCAGGGGAGGTTTAGATTGGATATTAGGAACAATTTCTTTACTGAAAGAGTGGTCAAGGCATGGAACAGGCTGCCCAGGGAAGTGGTAGAGTCACCATCCCTGGAGGTGTTAAAAAAAATCTGTAATGTGGCACATGGGGACATGGTTTAGTGGTCATGGTAGCGCTGGGTTACAGTTGGACTTGATGGTCTTAGAAGTCTTTTCCAACCTTAATGATTCTATGATTTTGTCATAAAAAACAATCTGTAGCAAACTTTCTCCAAAATGGAAGAAGTCAGATGTCTTCAGCAGGGCTGAGGTTTTCTGAAATGCAAGTTAGCAGTACTTACTTGCAGTGTGTGCAAACGTGTTTGCTCATCTCTCAAAAGAGCCCTCATCCAGGCTGGCTCCTGCTTCCTGCCCTGCTTCCCTGGCATTTCCTCCACCAGCAGGTCTCCAAAGCTTGTCCAGTTCAGAGAGCACAGCCTTGCCAAGTCTCATAGCAGTAAGGCTCACATAAATAAAAAGGTGTCTGGGTCTCAGCCATTGTGTTCTCTGTTCATGGGGCCACAGACAATTATCTGCTCCTTTTTTTTAAAAAAAAACAAACCCCCCAAAACCTCATGGCAACTGAATTGAATTTCCAGAGGTGTTTATTTCACCGTGTCTCCCTTGCTGCCTGGTTTTGTGTGCTGCTGTGTACTTGCTTCTTTCCTTCAATGTCTTCCTCCCTACCCTGTCTTTCTGTGGTTTGTTTTTCTTTCCACACTAGCGCCTGGTATAGACTGTCCTTGCTTTTGCGGTCCTGTTACCCTGCTCACCTTTCGTCTGTGAGTGTGTCTGTAGCTACTGAGGATGCATAAATGGCAAGCGTGCAAATGTAATTCGGTAGCTCGAAATAAGGAGCAAAACCAGTAGGATGCGACCAACAACTGCTCTGCAAACCAAATGGGTGAGTGTTGTGTTAAATGAAGTCACAGTCTTTTCTCTTGTACTTTTTTTTTCTTGTCTTCAAGCGCTGGCAGGTTCAAGTACCGGAGGGTTTTATTTTCACCGTAGTCCTCTGTGCGCTGTGTTAGCCGACAGTAACTAGCTGATCAGGTAAATGATCTGAAGTCCTGTCCTCATGTTATTACTGTCTGTGGTATTTTTGTTTCTCTCTCTTTCCCTCAAGACGTAATACACCGGAGGAGGGCTTTAATTTAATTACTTGGAAAGAAGAGTCGGTAAGTGGTCATTCAAGAACTTGCAGAGGGTTTTAACCTGCACCTTGTTAGCGTGGCTCGAGATGGAGTGATCAGTGGAAACTGAGCAGGCAGCCTTTTACAATCAGTGCAATCATCTGCTTTAATTATGTTACTTTATGTTCCCTATACAGAAGTAAGTAGCCAAAATTAAATTTTATCAGGGAGCTGTTAATGAATCTTAAGTCACTCAATTTCTGCCTTTTCAGTTAAATTAGAGATAATAAATAGCCAAAACCTTGGCAGTGCCTGTTCTAAAACTTGTCTTTGGCTGCACTGTGCTTCCTCAGAGAATTAATGAGCAGAAAACTTATTTAAGCTGCAAGTTTGCTGTCGTAACTGCTTGAGTTGTGTGGATGTCAGAGGCTGGATGGTGGTGTGATGTCCTTTAGATAGATGAGTAGAGAGAGCAGCGTTTCTGCGACTTTGGGCTATGATGGCTCCAGAATTCGTAGCAGAGAGAACTGCAGAAGGGAGAGTTATGCCTTAAGTGTCATCCCTACCTGCAAGGTGACTTCGGCAGTGGTGGTATCATGGCATTCATGTCCATGTTGCTTTTCTAACTCCTTGTTCAGCGTGTTTAGTTAATGAAGTCTTGTTTTCTCTGAAGGCTCAGCTTAGCCTAGTCTTTTGGCATGTGCAGGCAGTTGCCACAGGTAGCTAAGCAAGCACCTTCTGAATGACTTTGTCACAGGACGCAATGTATTGGCTTTTCACAAGCTGAGATATCTTGGGAGGTTTTTAAATTTTTTTTACTTTTTACTCTAGCTATTCTTTGAAACTTAGTTGTTGATCTATCAGAACTTGTATACTTAGAGTTTCTGTAAACCACCTTTGATGGGAAAGCTGAACAGGGCTGCTCCTCCTGGTATATGCATCTTGTTGACTAAAACATGATCCTCTATTGAGAACAGCAAAGTTTAGCATGTTCTCCCTCCTCCAAGGCAAATAAATACCTTATGACAGTTAACTTGTGCATTGTGTTAAGCATAATTCCTGATGTACCTAATTATCTTAAAATAGAAGATAAACATCTTGTTATACTGACATGACCAAAAATATTTTTGATGCAACTTTGGTTTATAAGAATGTGACATATTAATTTTTAGGTGTTTTAAAGCAAACGTGTTCCATAAGTGCAGCTGTATTGTTTGTAATACAGTGAGCTGTTGATTATTATACCCTTAAAACTACAAGACAAATTTTGGTCCATTTGAGAAGTTCATGTACATGAGAGAAAGCAGTTCAGCTGCAAGCACGCGGTGTGGCTGCTCCTTGCCATATGTAGGATGTTTATCAGTGTGGTGGGAGGTTGTTTGGGCATTTTTCTTGTCTCTGTTACTGAATATTAGGAAGCTTAAGGAAAATATCATCTGCATTTTTAACCTTGCTGAACAGGCAGCCTGCTCTGAAGCTCCTGATTAGTGCAGAATTTGATCAGAAAGTGTGATTGAGAGTAGCAGCTTGTCACTGTGTGTGATTAATGACAGCTCCACCTGCCATGGAGCTTCCTAAGTGGTAACAGCAATCCAAACTGGAGTGTCCTCTTCACTGAGTCACAACTTAGGTTGCAGATTTATTCCCTCATCTTCCCCCTCCCCCCGCCCCCGCTGTAGAGTGTGAAGCCGAAAGAAATGATCAGAAATACCTGTAAAGATTCAGGATTACAACAGCAAACTGCTGGCTGGCGTGGTGAAATAGTGGTGTAAAGAGCGGTGCAGGCATGTTGGTGGTTTTGGTTGTGGGTAAATAGAATATACAAATATGAGTATGCTGTGCTGCTCCCAAAATAGGTACTGCTACTGCAGGATGCTATGCAGAAGTAGTTCAGGTACACTCATCGTGCCCAAGCAGGCAGTTCCAGCTGGCTATCCAGGCTGCTCAGACTACATCTTAAGCCATTTTTCAAGTTGGTTCTGTACTAATTCTCAATGATAACTCTTAGTACTTTTTTTTTTGCATTTATTTTTCAATACTTAAGTCAAAACTTTAACATCTGTTCCCCAGCACCTCTCCCTGCTAAGCTCCTCTTTGGTTTGCCCTTTCACCAAAACCTGCAAAGCAGTAGGAGCAAGCCTGGATGTCACGCTTGGCTTTTGAGAGCAAACCAATCTGGTACTGTACCTGGAGACATAAAGGTGCTTGGAGTATGTTCCACAGTACTTGATGATTTCTGTGTGAATGAAGTCTTGCAGATATACTTAGTCATCCTGATTGATCTCACTAATATTATTCTGGAGCAGAGTCTTTTCCATTACTAGTTGTGCAAACCGTGTCCTAGCTTATAGGGACTTGCCTGAGGAAAGCATGTATCTCTCTGTAATTGCCAAAGAAATTAAACCTCTACTAGAAATGAAACTATGAAAGTATCACTAGTGGTAAGTAATGTGCTTCAAAATTGTGTATCAGCAAGAGCCTGCTCCCTTGTTCTGATGCCTCGGGTAAACACTGTACATAAATGATCCTTACAGTTCTGTGGCTGACAAATCTCAAAGAAAAATACTTTAAAAAACAAAACCAAAAACAACCCCCCAAAAACCCTTCCCAAACAAAAGATTCTTTTATTTCTCTATTTTCCATAGCATTCAGCACCAATTGTAGGTGGTTTGTCCTGGTAAGGCAGGCGATGAATGGTCATGATGATGCACAGGGCAGTAAAAACATGTTGTAGTAGGAAGCACAGGCAGGCTGAGGGAGGTCTGTAGCATTGCTGGAGGTTTGGAAAAGAAGAATTTGAGAGGTGGCTGTGACAGTGTGAGGGTGACTCAAGCACATTCTTGCATTGATCGCCTTTCTTAAAATAAGAGCTGCTTGCATTCATGGCAGTGAGGGTGGGATTCATCTCCCCTTACTTCAAACATCTAAGTTTAAGCTCCTTGCCCCAGGGTGCCTGCAGAGTCAGGAGAAGGTGCCTGCACGCTGGGAATGTGTCTGTTCTGTATTTTGTAGGTGCTGAGCTTAAGCTGGGGCTACCTTCTCTCTTGGCGGGTTTGTGCCTGTGGTCTGTTCCCTTATTGTTAAGCTCATGAAGCTCAACAAGACCAAGTGCGAGGTCCTACACTTGAGCTGGGGCAGTCACCAGTTCACGTGCAGACTGCATGATGGACTTGAGGATATTGGTAGATGAAAAATTGGATGTGAACTGGCAACGTGCGCTTACAGCCTAGAAAGCCAGTTGTATCCAGGGCTGCGTAGAAAGAATTGCGACCAGCAGGTCATGTAAGGTAGCCCTCTGGTTTTGTAAGGTCCCACCTGGAGTACTGCATCCAGCTCTGGGGTCCTCAGTATAGTACAGACATGGACCTGTTGGAGCAGGTCCAGAAGAGTGCCATGAAAATCATCAGAGGGCTGAAGCACCTTTCCTGTGAGGGCAGGTTGAGATTGTGTGCGTTGTTCCACCTGGAGAAGAGAAAGCTCCAGGGAGACCTGGACAATAAAAAAAGTGGTTCTGAGAAAACCACTTTGGTGTTGGTTTGTGGCTGTGCTGGATGTAGAGTTGCTGCTGCATTTGTAACAAATTTAGCCTGAAATTTTTGACTCTGGCTGCCTCTGTTCTGCTGCTGCTTCCAGTGAACCTCCTCCGTGCTCTCTGCTGGGTAAAAGCCTGACACTTCATTTCAAACAAAAATATCAGTTTCCAGTGCTTCTGTTTTGAATGCAATAGGAGACAGCGTAAGCATAAATACTGTCTCCAGCTTGTGCCTCGTTCTGCTGGGGGAACTAACTTCAGTGTTTTGTCTTCAGAAAAAAAAAATGTTACCACGTTAGGTTGTTACATGCCAGCATGACAACCTAATAGGACCACTGCATCCAACTTTTCCCCCGTCTCTCTCTACTTACTGAAGGAAATGCTGTCAGCTTAGCTAATGGGGAAGCCAAACGCAGTAACTTGCAAGTATTTGTATTTTGGCAGGGTGATGCCTCTACAATATACAGGCCTGTCTCTCCTAGTCCTTTGGTTTCAGGAGATGATACACGAGTTATTTCCATTTCCTGTCCTTACCACAGAGTCTAAAGAGCAACGTCTCTTAAAATGCAAACAGCGAACGTAATATCTAGAGAAATATCTGATCTGATTTGACTTAAAAATGTGCATTTGTGGAGAAGGAAATGCTAGAAGATGTTTGGATGACAGGAACTTTTATGGTGCTTTTCTTTATAGTCAGCATCACTAAGTATATGAGCACATCAGCTCATCCTTTAATTTGAGGTGCTAAGGAAGTATTTTGGTCCCTAGTTGAGTTTGGGGCCAGCAGGGAAACCGTCGCTTGGCCCCAAATCCTCCAGACCTTGGTAAAAGAGGCAGTGAGAACCCAGCCCTACTGAGCCTGTGTCCTGTTCCCTGCCAAGGTGCTGGGAAAAGGGGTTGCACAACTTCTTGAGTGTGCAGAGGAATGTGTCTTTGAGACACCATGGACATTTGGTCCTGACAAAGTCCAGGTGGTCCTGGCTGTTACCAAGGCCAGGTGACAGTATCATCTGGCCTGCAGCACTTCACTGTGCAAATTGCTTGCAGCATGTTCAAGGGAGTTAAGCTCAGAAGAAAGCAGATAAAGACCTACATCATTCCCGGCAAGCTAAGAGGATGCAGCTGGGTGCTTGCCTTGCTGATACATGGTGACTTGTTCTGGTGCAACAACTTGATCAGGAATCTGAGTTATTGGAGAAATTAAGCTGCTTATACTGCAAGACTAATAATACTTTTATAAGTGGTGTGAAACTGGTGGCAATTGTGACTTTTTTTTTTCTTTTTTTTAATTCCTTTCTGGGTATTTCAGTTTGAGCAATTGTGCTAAATGAATGGTATTTATTTAGTTGATACCAAAGTACATTCTTGGTCTGTAATTTTGATATATCTCTTTCCTGATTATCTAATTCAGTTACTGCCTTAAAGGCAGAAAGAGCTTCAAGTGTACCATTGTTGACTTCTGTTGAAGCAGAATTTTACCAGCTGACCTATGAAGGACTCTTAAGATAATCTGTATGTGGAATGCTGTTAAACTTAGATAAATCTAAACAGAATGAATATATGTTATGAAGTCCAGATGATGTGCAGAATATGTAGCATAAGCATATGATTAAGTTGCAAAATAAAATTAAAAGCCCTTGATAAAATTGCTTAGCCTGTAACTCAGAAACCAGATGCTTAAGTTGTTTAGAAGCTAAAAAAAAAATATTGGCTGTAGTTTCTGGAAAGTGGAAAACAAATATTACCCTAACTTTGCTGTCAGAAAACTGTAAAAAGGTGATGTCTTGCTCAGCAGGTCTGTTTCCAGCCTGTATTTCAGGGTCTATTTTCCTTATTTTCTTCCCTTCTCCTGATGAATGTTTTTTGCTCTTGTTGGTTTTGCAGAGCTAGCACAGTGTTGATCGAGGGGGGCTGGCAGACGCAGCAATCAGAATTATCAGCTGCTTTGCCAAATTCTGCATTGCTGACAGCTGTGAAGGCCCTTGGGGACATGGGAATGTGCAGGTGTCCCTGCGCATGGGCTTGGCCTGCAGTCCCAGCGTTACTGGTGTAGTGATGGGCAACAAGAAGAGTCCAGGATGACTCAGTGTATTGTGGGACTGGCAGGTGGGAATGCTGAGAGAACATATTTTGTTTGCAAACAGAGACTTGAGACAGAAGTGCGGAAGCACAGTAACTATGAAATACCACGGGGCCTCCTATAGTCCTTTTTCTTACCTCCTCTTCCCCTTCCCCTCCATATCCATTCAAAGGAAATTTCGTTTTCAGTCCACTTAGAAGATTGCTGCTTGCTTGGACTATGGGAAAGAAAAAAGGAAAAAAAAGCAAAAACTCCAGTTTCTTCTGTATGGAGTATTCCATTTTGTGAAAACTACCTTAAACCAATAAGGCTGCGGAACAAGTTCTCTGTCAGTTCAGGCCATTTTGTGTCTTAAAGGCTGCTCCCTGAAGAAGCAAAGAAAATAATAATAATAAGAAATCCAGCCATCCAATTAAATATTGGAATTTTGAAAACTTAGGTGTAGCAATTAAACAGAGTTCCTTCCTCCTTTTATTTTTTTTTCTGCCTATTCTAAACAAGCCCAAAGCACTTTGCAAGCTACAAATGGAGGTCATACAAGACAACCCAGTCCCTGTGGTCATTAGCCAGAAAACTGAAATACAGATGTCTCTGGGGCAAAACAAAGTAGTTTTTAAGTAGGACACAACTTTAGGACAAGAAAAGGATGTCATCGCACTGAGCTGAGATTTTCAAGGTAACTGAAGAAGTTGAGCCCTTAGGTTGTAATTTTAAGGGTCTGCAAAGGGACCACAGCCTTAGATATGTATTATTGTTGTATTTATCTCTGTTCTCAGTGCCCCTTTCCCACCCCATCTCCCCCTCGATACATGGGTTTTAGTTTGTAGCATCCCATTTTGAAGTTATTGTTTAGAAATTCTGTTGTTCTTCCACTAAAATGTCATGGGAAGGCTAAAGGACTTTCTCTTAAGCCAAAGCGTAAGAAATTTTTTCTTTACTTGGAATAATTTCACTGCTGTGATAAGTGGGGAAAAAAAAAAATCCCACAGAACTTGTCAAAATGGAATCATAAACATAGGCTTTGAAAGTCCACATTTCAACTAGAAGAGAAAGCACCTTCTCAAGCTGTTATGGTTGATAGATGTCTACAGTATTTTGACAATAAATGCTCTAAATTGTAGAAAAAATAAAGCCTTGGGTTTTTTTAAGAATTACTATTTTTATTTTAAAAGACACTGTTTTGCTATTTTCCATTGTCTCACTTGAATATCAGTAATTTCTTGGAACTGTATTTAATTGTAGCAATTACGATTGGTTTTATTTTTAACTTTAGCTTAGACTAATGGTATCCTACAGGTGGTAGAAGAGCACCTGAAGATGTGACAAGGAATAATCAAAGTTTCGGGCAGGGAAGACTTTATTGATTGAGCCTCCACAGCTTCTAAAACCTAACTGCATTACTGTGAACATGGGATTTCTCACCATCTTCCTGTTACATTAAAGGATTTTCTTAAAAAGCATTGATTATACAAATATCTGTGGACTTGCGGTGATCTTCAAAAGTGTGTGCAGTAGTCTCTGTAGTCATTCTGTGTAGAACAGTGTTGGAGATGTGGCAAAGCTCATGTGTGCAGCTGCTGCAGGGTTGTGGTGTGCTGACATGGGTTTAATGGGACTGCTTGGCAAGAGTCCTTGCAAGATTGACTGCGCAAGACCCATGTACAAAATGATGGGTTTACTTGTTAGGAAGTATGTGGAGGAAATGCTTTGTCTTCTAAGTGAGTAATCAGTCAGGATTCTTCATGACTTGCTCTGTACAGGCACTGCTTTCTTGTGGTTCTACCATAGGTTATCAGTTTGATAAGAAACCGAAAGGGCTTGATGGTGGGACATGAAGCCAGAGTCTTAGTAATGTGTTGAGTGATACTCAGCTCTTTCAGAACCAAAGTAATATATACTGCCCTTCTTATAGACTTAAAAGGCTATCTCAACAAACGGAAACCCCAAGCATAATGTCTGTGGGGGAAATAATGGAATTAAATGGGAATTAAATGTGTGGGTCTTGCTCTGTAACCCACCTCCAGTGATACTGACCATAAATCTCTGGCTGAGGCTGGTTTTAATATTAAGCAGGATTCTGTGTTTTAATGGAATGAGCATGCAGCTGAGACATTAGCTCATGAGTCTTAATCCAATGTTGCCTCTGATAATTCATTTAGCTTTTCTGTTTCTCTTTTTGCCTTAGAAGCTGTGAAGCGGGTACGTTCATTATCCCTTCCGCAGGAAACTGGGCAGGGTTGCATGGCATTAAATCCTACCCTAGGAAGGTCCCAGAGAAAGCACTTGTTGCAAGGATGCTGCAGCAGTGTCCTTCTTTCCAAAGCATGTGGAAGTACTATGTCTTAGGAGAGAGGACCAAGAATGGCATGAGGTTGACTGTCCACTAGAAAAGTGTGTTGGTTGTAGATAGAGAAATGTCCTGGAGGTGGGCTGTCCCAGCAAGGGGTGACTGAGCAGATGGACACGCTGCCTGAAGGCTGTGTGCAGGGGAAATAATGCCGCTTTGGAGTCTTTTCCTCTAGCCTTCTCCTCACACAATGTCCTTTGCTGACTCTCATGTGTTACTGTGTGTTTCAGACCTTCCCTCATCCCTCCTGCTGTGTCTTTTTTTTTTTTTCCCCCCTTTTTTCTTTGCTTCAGAAACATCAAGACAAAATTAAATGAGCATTAATAGATAGTACACGGAATGTTTGTTAGCATTTCTTTTTGTAGGTTCTACCTCTCATTCTCCACCTGCTTCCATCTCTGCTGTTTTGACTGGCTTCTTAGAGCAGGCAATGCCAGTTGTGTGTTGTGGATAGAACTATGACAGTGATTGGTCCCAAATGATTTTAATATGGAAACAGTAAGCGCAGAGTGCTATCTAAAATTAAATACCCATAGAACAGGAGGCTGTTCCTCTCAGGTGATGTTTGCCACTTCTCGATTCAACCTCTCCTGCTCATCTGCAAGGTCATCAGGGACGTCCTGCAAATCCTGGCTTTAATTTGATAGTTTTAACTTCGTTGTTTCATGTTTCTTGTTGTGGTGGCTGTTGAGAGTGATCCTGCAGGGTCTGTGAACACCACATCTGTCCAGCATGGAGTCTGAGTGGAAAAATAGGTAGTAAATGTACAGCGAGCCTAGTTGTTTGCTGTGTATGGGTTTGGGTTTTTTTCCCTCTAGGATTGCTTTTTTATGCATAAGTATATTGCAGGAACATCACTGGAGCTGTTAACGTCTGTCATTCTTTGGCATTGTTTTACAGGTGAGCATTATTTTAGGTCTGGTAAACATCTACTGATCTTTCTGATTCAAATAATGATAATTTAAAATATATTTATATTTATGTTGATATATATGATGGGGAGAGAGCAACTTCTCACCAGAAGCGCAAGCTGAAATGAATGCTTTATACTGAAGAGAATCATGGGTTAATTTTCTTTCTAAAGAGGTTTTGAGATCACTTTCAAAACCAGACTCTTTGTAATTTAACGCCTGGACTTCTTTTCTTTTTTGAAAATGGGGATACTGTTCTTTCCTCCAGCTATTTTCAGTGAGCCAATTCCTTGAATTTTATAGAGAAAGGATAATATTTAAGTCATATGAAGTAGGCTGTTGGAGGCTTTCTTCAAATATACTGTAAATATCATAGCAACAGTTACGAAAGAAGGAAAACAGTCACCTCTCACAGCATTAAACATCAAGTAGCTCAGCTAAGCTGTTAATTAAAACTATATGAAATGCAGTGTAGTACCACATTAGGCTGTGTGAATGAACCAAGATGATTTTTCTATCAAAGAGGAGAAGTAACCATCCAAGAAAAGTAAATGTGGGAAGGTCAAAGCTGGAATGAATATATGTATGTAATTTTTTTTTAAATGGAGAAAAACTACAGAGGAAAAATAATAGTTCTGTTGTCCAGGAGAGGCTTTGTAGCTCTTCAGTGGACAGCTAAAATCTTTGGGTCTGAAGAGCTGTGTATGCTATCCAGGCATCCCACGTCATAATGCTGAGAGATCTGCAAGGATAAATGAAAATTCAAGACCTATGGACATAAAAACCTTCCTGAATGTAATATTTCTTTTACCTATAGCTGAAAGGAGGGGTTTTTTAAGCCTGGGAATAGCCTTACTGAAATTGGTAAGAATCAATAAGTAGAATTATTTCTTTAGATTGTTTGCGCTGTAGTCATGCAGTATCAAAAGAGAACCTTAAAAACTGGCCTAGACAAAGGTTTGGTTGAGTACAGAGAGTCCCACGGCGGCATCTGGTAAAATTAAGAAGTTAATCTCTTCTCTATCGCAAACTATCAAATGTTACACTGGCTCGTGGTTAAGTGCTCGTTAGTGTCCGGGAGCTGCTAGTATCGCATTTCATGGGCCTGGAGAGACCTTCTCTGAGGTGGTGTGACCATGGCAGTTCAGGGAAGGTTAAATCTGACCAGAAGAGGCACTTGCATGGCTGTGTTGCCCCATTGTCCCCAGACAAGGGGGCTATGTGAGCTCCTGCTCCTGGACATCTCTGAGGCCATCAGTGCGGAGGGGTAGTAAGCAGTGTGCTGCAGTCTTGCAGCTGGCTGGGCAGAGGAGGTAATGCAGATGTCTGTGAAAGGATGGGTATGCAAGAGGTTTTCCTTGAGCAGTTTTTGCCTAAATCCAGTCCTGAGTATGCTCCTGAGGAAAAGTGGAAAGTTGCAGGGAATTTGGCCACCAACCCAACTTTCAGGCCACTCATAAACAGAGTGAAGATGTAGGCTTCTGTATCCTGTGTTTTGACACTTTTGTTTTGTCTCTGGTAGTTACAGGCAACAGGTATAAGCAAGGATAGAGTGCTTGTGGAGCTTCCCTGTGAATAAACACTGTTTGGAGAAATATCATGGATGATGTGAGAGGTGGGAAGTGGAGGGTTTTTCGTCTGTTTTCATGTTATCATCATTTCATACTAGCATCATTACAGAGGGGTTATTGAGACAGTATAAAGCGTGCACTCTCACTGCTTTTTGGAGAGGCAAAAGGGTTTGGTACTCTCTGGCTTGTCTTCAGGCAGATGTGGTTCACCATGGAGCTCCCTGGACAACCTCTGTAGCTGGGAGGTGAATAGGGCACCTGGAGTAGATGAAGGCTTGAAGTCCTTTGGAAAGCAATTAGATTGGCCTGTCACTTGCTGTTCAAATGTGTCCAAGTGGTATGTTGATGGGTTGATTTTAGACTGAAGTGCTCTTTTGTAGATGCTGAGCTGTGTTTTTTTTGTTTGGTTTGGGTCGTGGTTTTTTTTTGTATCTGCTAAGAGTGCTATAAAGTAAGAGCTTATGGGACTGAAAAACGAACAGTTTGCAGCACACTCTAAGTAAAGCAGATGGGTGGGGAACTCTAGAACAAAATCTTCCCTGCCCCAAAAGATCTAATTAAGAGAAGAACGCAGGAAAAACAAGATTGTGTAAAAACAGAGCTCTGCTGTCACAGCGCAAGTACCCAGTTGTGGCTTTACCTTTCTGTTGCAGCACTCCAAATGCTGATGGGATTGTAAATGACTCTCTGTTAAATGTATGCAAACCAGATTGTACAAAGCAATGATTTAAAACAACAACAGTCTTTCATCTTTGGTGAAGCCAACAAATATTATAAAATCTAAATTGTCTGGAAGAAGTAGTTTATCTTTGAATCCTGACAGCCTTCAGCAGCTGAAATATATTAAATGCACTCAATTCTAGCTTTGGAGCCTAGATTTAATGAGATGCTCAGAGGGAAATCTTTGGATGGGCTTATGTAAATTGTACGAGTGGGCCACTAAGTTGTCACAGATAACTATTTTTTTCAACTTTTGATCCATTTTTATAAGTAGTCATTTTATCAGACAACACTTGGGTCTGCTCTTTACCTGTCCTTTTTTGAAAATAATTTTCAATAGTAACAAATAATGATAGGCTGGGATTGGAGTCCTGTCACTGGTGCTACCAAATCACAGCTCATGAACATCAAGTGGTGCATGAGCTGCTGGGCTCTGCACGGGTGCAGGATAGTGGGTTCAGCCCCAGCCTTCCATTTTGTAACTATGGTGCAGGAAGAATGGAGGAAAAAAAAAAAGAAAGGGTGTGTGGTGTGGGTTAAAGCAGAAAAAGTGTTTTGCTGTTGGTCTCTTATCCTAGAAAAGTAAGTGTAACTGATATCTGAAAGGAATGAGTGCACACACTTCCTTACAACTGACTTTCTTCTATCATAGCACTCTGTAATGTCACTGAGCAATCTGCCCTTCTCATTCACCACTTAGTATAGCTCAGTGATGAGAGATGGTATCTGATCTCAGCATCTTCCATTTAGTTAGGAAATGGCCTGGGATGTTTTTAAAAAGAAAGATATTCTCACATTAATATGGAAACAAAATCATGTTTTAGCAAAGATGTCTTTTAGTAAGAAGCAGAACAACTCTTGGAAGCATTGAGAGTTGCATCAAATCTTAGAAGAAAGTTATTTAATTAGGTCTGGTGTCTGCTTACTAATAATGAACTGAAATTTCTGGAAGCAAAGGAGTGCCCTCTGTTTTCCCTCCTGTTGAAAGCTTAAAGTAAGTGAGTCTAAAACTATATACTCTTAGTTTCTTCTCCAGTGTTAATGTGAACTATAAATACTGGATCTACGGCTTTTCTTTTTTGCAAAGGGCTAATATTTTAATGACTATCAGAAGGGTACTTAGGAACTGCAACCAAGATGTGTGTCCAGCTGGCTTAGACACTGCTCAGGCTCCTGAAGGTAACCATTCTTTCCCCTAAATAAGCAAATTTATGCATGCTAAGGGAACCAGAGAACCTACCACATACCTGAACTAAATCTACTGCCATTCTTTCTAGGTTATCTAAGCCTGCTTCTTTCCTGTGCCATCAAGGCCAGCAGTCTTTGATATGATCTAGTCTTGGTTATTTGCTAAATAATGGTCACTTCTTAGATAACTATAAGTTTGGTTTGGCTTTTATTTTTTTTTCAGCCTTCTCTGCAGTTTCTCTCCAGTGGCTTAACTACCCGTGTAGATGTTGGCAGATGTTTTGGCCTCATCAGTATGACAGATATTAAATATTTTTGTCTTTTCCTGAGAAACCTCAATGTTGATGACTTATTTATTCTTTGACTTCGCTTATTTTAATACTTAGTCCTTCCCAGAGGATTTGAAGATATTCAAATATCCAGCTGCAGTTTCAGATTTTGTTCTTGTTGCCAGACAGTAAGCTGGAAATAACTTTCAAGTTGTCTCCCTTACCCCTCCTCCAGTGACCAGATCATGCCAGCATGTGTTCTGTTGGTGCTCCAAGGGTTTGTTTTTTCTTACTAAGTTGGGTGAATTGTTTGTGTCTTTCTGTTCTTCTTCCTCCTTACAAAATGTTTGACTTGGGACCGATGAGCCTTGGGTTTTACAACCAGTTTAATATATAAAAAAAAAAATTCAAAATCAGTTGTGTTTTTTTTTTCATTTCGAAGTAATATTTAATGCTGTATGGGATCCTCTACCCAAGGGGGTGTTGGGGTTTGGGGGGTCTTGGGGTTTGGCACTGGTAACTGCTTGAAGACCATTTGTTTGAATTTGAGTTTTGTTTTACTGTGTAGGATACAAGCAGATGGTGATGCTTTACTTTTGTTCCAGTTTGCATCACTTAAGAAGGTTTCTATGAGGGTATCATGGGGGGTTTATCCTGCCCCTATGGTTAAGGAAAAGAAACTAGAAGAGGATTTTCGATTTGATATGCTATTGTTACGTTTTGAGCTGGAAGACTGTGGGTTAGCTACAGGTTTGCTGCCTCCTTTTTCTGAAGTAAAGATGATGCTGGAAGAAACTTCCTGTTTGCTGTTGGAAGGAGTGTCATGTCTCTTTAAATCATCCTCTTCTGATATTTTGAGTATAATTTAATTTTCCTGTTTTGCCTGTGTGTGCTGTTCCAGGTCTGGAAGAATTTGAGGATTTTTTATCAGTCATCTCTTTATCCCAGAGTTTCAATATTTTCTCCAAGTTGGTTTTCACTGGCAGCTTTCCCCTAAGCTGCTGTTATTGTATTTTTCGTGCCATTGTCTGTGGTGTGAAATGTTAAGTAGCTTAGCTATGACTGTTTAATTTCTCTGTTTAAAGCCGGTGTTTTTAAATAGAGTTGGCCTGCTTAGCACCTCTCTGAAGTTTGTGGATATCCTCCCATTGCACTCTTTTGGGGCAGGTTTTTACTTTGTAGGCAACAGCCGCTTTCTGGGTCAGGCCCGTGAACTTAGAAGGTATGTTATTTTAGCTTCTTTCAAAAACTACCAGTTTAGTATCAGTAACTACATCATTCCTATTTTCAGACTGTTCTTTGCTTTTTATTTAATTCCTGATGTCAACTGCTTATTTCTTGGAAGCTGTGCACGAGAAGTTAAATTTGTTGTGTCATCTTCCCTACAGAGAATATCCCCTGCCTCCGATTTCTGCTTCTCCAAAATTACCTTCCGTTGTGGGAAGTGGTTAGTATATAGCCTCTAACATGTCAATTTTGAATTGTGTTGGATATGCATCTTCCAGTCCGTAAAATCTTTTATTGATACTGATCTGAAATTGCCACTGTAATCATGTTTAGTCCTCCTAGGTGGATTTTTTTCTTGGTACTTTTTGTTTTGCCTTTCTGAAGTTTGTTTTTTGTTCTTGCTTTGCATGAAAAGCGATCAGATCAGGTGTCAGCTGCACTACACACTTTAATATCCTGGATAAGTTGAGCTATGTTTTCATTCCAGTAGACAGGTTTTTAATCTGATCTGTGGGTAGATATCTTACTAGTGGAATGAATATTCTACCAACAAGAAACCCCAGAGCGATTTTTGTCAGTCTTTCTGCCATCCTGACTCTCTTTATTATTACTTTTATTTATTTATTTCCAAGCACAGTTACCAATTCCGTTCTTCTCTCCGGCTGTGGGGACTCTCCCATGTAAGCAGCTGCCATGGCTGAGGACACCATCGCCGTTTGTAGCAAGCTGCGAGCTCAGCAGCGCGGTTGTCTGTTGCTGTGCAGTATTCCGTAATTGTCGTTTCCGTAGATCACATTTGAAATGCAGCTCGGAGAATTTGGCTGTTAATTGGCTCCCAGTCCTTCAGCAGTTTTTCAGCATTAGAAATCCTAATTTAATGTTGCTCTTTCTGCAGGGAGGGAGAACCACTTCTCATCTTGGTTCATGATGTCTATGACGAATTCTTACATTTAGTTCTATCGTTTAACCCACTCCTCAGTGTTGACATGGGTTTTGAGAATGTGCTCATCTGTTTTCTGTTACTGTTATAGCTTTTGACCTTGCTGATTTCTAGTATCCCGGAGAGCTATAATTGTAGCTGGTAGAGAAGCATTCATTTTTGAAATTGCTACTGCATTTGGAATATGTTACTGCCACTCCTCCCTGCCTTCTCCAGCTGCATGGTGCTGTGCTGCTGGTAAAAGAGGAGATGGGAGCTCTCCAGTATCCAGTTCCATCAGTCAGCCTAGCCTGAGAAGTTATCAAAGGAGATTTGACTAGCCCAGGCCAGGAGAGGCTCTCAAAGTGCAGTAGAGATGAAAACGTTACTTGGCAGGTAACTATGACAAGTGGCAGGATGTTGCAGCTATCTTCAGCTGCTCCTGAATGTCCATGGCCACAGCTGCCTTGTCAGAGCCTCACTATCCAGATAATTTCTCTAAAGGCTCAATTTTTGAGACATTCTTTGAGCATATTGTTTGTTGTAGTGGCAGCCTTGTTTGGCTTGTTGATTTAACCACCCTGCTTGGGTGCCTTTTTGTTTGCTTGTCAAGTCTGTAGCTCACTGGTGAGGGTAACTGGGAAGTCCGTAGGTCTAAGACAGTAAATGACTTGCTTTTCGTGTGATCCTTGTTCTTTTTGATCTGCCTGTCTTGGTTTAGCCTGTTCTGGGGGAAGTTGCAACTCTTGGTGTAGCTCCCAAGGTTCCCAGGATGTTGCCAAGTGTCTTCTGCCTTCTCCACATATGAGGGAAGAGACCCCTGGGCCAGATGATGTTTAAGTAATATCTTTCTCTATTTAGAATTGGATGCTTTCCCATTCCTGGTTGTGCTTGGTCCTTTTACACAAAAAGTATGTACTTTTTAAAGCTGCAATGATTAAAAAATTGTTCTACTTAATTTCTCTGATTTGTCTGCATGGGAGTGAAATACCCCTTCTTATTGCCACTGTGAAATTTGTCTGTATGGGAAGTCCAAAATGATACTTGACTTGCTGTCATCTAGTATGCATGCTGCTTTGTAATCTTCAGTCCATTACCACATGTGGGTTTCTTGGCTTTCCTCCTGTAACTATTAAGCTATCAATTTGTAATATATATGTATATTAAAAAAATTAAGAATGTCTGCTGAATGCAACATGAGTATTATTTTAATGTCTCTTTCATTTGTGACATGGAATTGCAGTGAAAAACATGTGCAAGCATGCTTCTCCAGCTTTCCTTGAGATGTTGGACAGTGTTACATACCACTGGTAACCCATGTCATCACAAGTGGAGACTGTGCTGCGGAGGAGAATCTCTTATTTTTCTTACACTGAGTGCTTTTGCTTTTCTTCTCCTGTTTTTTTTTAATGAGTCCCTTTCTGAAGCAGGCTAAACCTAGTTGTCATTTTATCAAATCCCAGTTGGTGATTGCTATTAGCAACAAGATAACACGTTTTCACAAGCTTTGCACCTGGTTTTAAAAAAAATAGGAGCGTGTGCTGCTTTGCACATAAGCTTTGTCTCTTGGGTTGTGAGGGTTCAATTTGAATAGCTGATTCATGTCCCGTGCTTAGATAGTTTGTACTCTGTGAGAAGCTGTAATGTGTTTTGTTGGGCTTGCATTTCCCTGAATTAAGTAACCTGGAGAAGTTTTAAATGCAGAGATTTTCACCTCTGTTAAACAGTAATGACTTATGCTTGTAACAAATGGAAGGCAAAAGCTGTAGGTGTGAGGGTTTTTTGTAAGAAATAAAGCTTGCTTGATGGAGGGTCTTTGTAGCCTTAATCAGTTAATTGCTTGATTTAATAACTCAAGTTCTATTCAACTATGTGAATATCCATGAAGTGTTTACTGAGATCCTTCCCAGCGGCTCTTCTGCAGACAAAAAAAGGACTGTTTAAGCTGAATCCAACATTCCTTACAATCGATGAAAAGGGTGTTTTATGTTTGTGAACTTTGGATCAGGTCCTATGGCACTAGAAACAATGAGATGATTTAACAACTCGGCATGTGTTCTGCTTGTTCCCTACCACCCACCCCACCACTCCATTTGGACTATCTTGATCTTACTAATAGAAACCATATTGGTTTCACATGAAATTCTTGTCTGCAGTAGTATCTCCATGAGATTATAAGATGCCAAGGCAGAATTTTAGAGGCGACTCTGATATTTCAAACTGATCTATGGAGGAAAAAATATCCAGAATGGTTTCCTGGCACATGAAACGTGCCTGAAATGTCAACATCATCTGCAGAAAACTTATACCCCTTGCTTAGTCTTCCCATCAACAGTAAGTAGCATGTCCATGTTCCAGCACTATTCTGAGTAAACATGTTTTTAGGAAACGGAGTTCATCCGTTCTGGCTGAAGAATGTACAAGGGCAGTTATACTGTGTCAGTTGTTCAGGTTAAGTTGTTCTTAACTATCTCTTGGGGGGGAAAAAAAGCCCACAACAAAATCATAAAGCAGATGGAGAGCTTTGTTTCTTCATATCTTTCTGTGACAGGCAACATCCTTCTAACAGAATTACCTGTATTAAATTATGGATGAACTGTATAGCAAAGCTAACATAGACTTCAGTATTTTCCAGCCATTCCCCGCCATGAGTGTCCCAAATGACTTTCCACTATAGCTATTCCTGTAATTTTATCATGGGACAAGCAAAACTGTACCCCCATGCAGCAAAGCCCTTGACGGTGCTGGGATTTCAGTGAAACAAGTGGGAGCAAGGAGCTCTGGATCAGTTTTCATTTGCATCCTCAGGTGAATATTGCAAGAAACTTCCTAGCACCTGCTAAACTTCTTGAAGAAAAAAAAAGCTTTTCTTGGTAAATTAACTTGTATTTTTGTTTCGTGTGGAGCTTGGCTGTGAGTCTTGTCTGTGCATAAGAGGCTGTCACCCCAGCAGGTTGAGAGTGTGGTTCCTGGGCTGGGGTGCTGGGGAGATGCTGTGTATGCTCTCTGGGGGCAACCAGAGCCCTTGCCCAGCTGCTTGGAGATACCAGGGAAGAAAACAAGATCGCTGCTAACTGGTTCCCAAGGGAACTTTTGCTCAGCCCTCTGTCAGGAAGGTGGTTCTTGTAAAACACAGTCTTCTGGGTAAGACGCAGCAAAGCTCGCAGGCTGCTGGAGCTGGGTGGTGGGTCAGAGTAATGGGGTCCTCACAGAAGAGCTCTTAAATATAGATATGCCCTTAGCTAATTAACTCACTTCTCAAACCTGTATGTCTTGCAAGAAGTGGGAATATTTCATGGGAAATAGAGCAGCTGATCACAACAAATGTGGGGTTTTCGGTTTGAGGATTTTTTAGTTCCTCCTGCAGTACCATCTGCATTAAGTTGCCAGTTAAAGCCACAGACAGGACTTCAGCCTGTGCTGGTCAGGCCATCCAGGTGCTTGACACTGAAGACCCTCTTTCAGCTCCGTATACTTGAGGTTGCTTTAAGTGATAAATTTTAATTTTTAGCTTGATTCTTCATGGCTACATCTGTATCGGTAAACTAAAGGACCAGGGCACAGGCTTGAGTATAGTTGTGCAATTGGATGCTCTCTGCATGTTCCTGGGCAGGGTTTTGGATTTCCTTAAACCATGCTCAGGTGTGGGCATGTATCTGGAGGCAGGATGGACAGAAATGCATCTCTCCATGGGAGTTTAGTCATATAGGTGGGAGCTATGCTGTAGCAGAGATTTGGCACTGACCTGCTAAGTGTGATTTACTGGTATTGTATATTTACTAAGGTGTTTAACATCTTTGTTAATGATCTTGATGAAGGTATAGAGTGCACCCTTGGCAAGTTTGCTAATAATATGAAACTGGGAGGAGTGGCTGACACACCAGAAGGCCGTACTGCCATTCAGTGAGATTTGGACAGACTGGAGAGTTGGGCCGAGGGGAACCTCATGAAGTTCAACAAGGGCAAATGTAAGGTCCTGCACCTAGGGAGGAATAACCCAATCCACTAGTACAGGTTAGGGGTTGACCTCTGGAAAGCAGCTCTGCAGAGAAGCACCTGGGAGCTGGGATGGACAACAAGTTCACCATGAGACAGCAATGTGCCCTTGTGGCCAAGGCAGCCAGTGGTGTCTTGAACTACATTAAGAAGAGTGTGACCAGCAGGTCAAGGGAGGTTCTCTTCCCCCTCTATTCTGCCCTGGTAAGGCCACATCTGGAATACTATGTTCAGTTCTGGGCTCCCCAGTTGAACAGCAAAAGGGAACTACTGGAGAGAGTCCGACGGAGGGCTACAAGAATGATTAAGGGACTGGAACATCTCTCCTATGAGGAAAGACCAAGATCCCTGGGGCTGTTTAGCCTGGAGAAGGGAAGGCTGAGAGGGGATATAATCAATGTTTATAAATATCTGAAGGGTGGGTGTTAAGAAGATGGAGTGATCAGTCCGTTTTCGGTGGTGCCCAGTGATAGGACAAGGGGAAACAGGCACAAAGTGGAACACAGGAAGTTCCACCTCAACATGAGGAGAAACTTCTTTACTGTGAGAGTGACAGAGCCCTGGAACAGGCTTTCCAAAGAGGTTGTGGAGTCTCTTCTCTGAAGACTTTCAAGACCTGTCTGGATGTGTTCCTGTGTGACCTTCCCTAGATGACCCTGCTTTGCTTTGGCAGGGGGTTTGGACTAGATGACCTCTAGAGGTCCCTTCCAACCCCTACCACTGTGTGATTCTGTGAAGAGCCTTCTTGATGTTCTGTTTTAGTTTTTCGGATGCCTGGAGCTCACAAATGTATATGTATGATATGAGATGGCAGAGCCATTTCTTCCCTGTACAGGAGTGCAGTGGTGAAGAGTGGGCTTGCCTTCCTCCTGTGCCAGAGCAGGAGAGCCACCCTGCTAGGAGGGGTGGAAAGGCTCCTACAGACATGATCATATCCTATACTATGCTTTGATATCCTGGTGGTTATAGCTGCCTCCTGGAAGCTGAAGGTGGGATTTCAGACCTCAGACAGTGCAGGTGATTTAACCATAGATGTCTGTATTTAAGGCAAGTGCTTCAACCACTGAGCCATTGAAGGGGACGAGAATTATGTGTTTGAGCTGCAGAGGGGAGAGGAGATGAAACGAAGAACAAACTCTGGTAGGGAGATCACACCTGGGAAGCTCCAGTGAGGGTTTTACCTCCTCATGGAGAGCCAGATGTTATGACTGGTTCTGCTCTGCAGCATTTCCTAGGCTTATGCTGGACTCTTGCATGCCATATTCTGCGAGCCCTGCTCCTGTCATGTCCCACAGTCCCGCATGCCAGGCAGCAAGCAGGGACACCGCACTGCCACATGGCATGTTCCTCAGTCGTTCCCACCTTCTGCAAACGCTGAATCGTCTTTCATGATCTAGTCTGTGTTTAGTAACTAAGGGTACTAAGGCTCGTTCACACAGTATTTTAAAGTAATGTATAACTACAGGTCCACGTGTGGGTGTTTTTTTTTTTTCCTAAACATACTTTTTCTGATGTTAGTGTTAACTCATCCTTAATGCACCTGAGTTTCAAGCTGAACAGATTGTTACTTGGTAGAGTCTAATTCTGGGGTTTTGGAGATGCTTTTATAAAAAATACTTGTGAGTTTTCACTCTCTTTTTGGTAGCATATTCATCTGACACTTAAAGTTCTGTGAAATACAGCCTTGACGTGATGAAATTAACTTTTCTTGATCCAAGAGATTAAATGTGGCTGTAAATTTTTAAGCAGAACCAGTTGCTGCAATTCCCCATCAAAGAACAACTTGTGGACTTGAAGGAGTAAGACTTAGGGAGAGCGTTCTCCTGGGGAAGCTGATTAGTTAATACTTAAGAATATCTTTTTCTTTCCTCTCCCCCTGCATCTCCAGACCTGAAACAACACAAACGTTTCCTAGATCAAAAGAATGCTCAGGTCCCTTTTATCGGACAAATATCACAAACGATAGGCTCGTACTTTTCACTTGAGTAATGGCACGGGCTTTCACGATTCCTTTAATAAACTTAAAGTAGGTCATAATACCCACCGCTGCATCCTTAAACTGGTATAAATCTTGGTTTCCAGAGTTTTAATTACAGTGGCTGCTCCCATTAGGTGGTCTTGTTTCATGGCAGGATGCTAGACAGCTCTCTTGCTCTAAGTCATTTATGTGGACTGCGGGTATGTCTGTCAAACCATAATGAGCAATGAAAGAATGAAGAATGTTAATTTAACTGATGCTGCTTTTGCTGTTAACGTAAGTACCACCAGCTGCACCTCGTAAACATTGCTGTTTGCCTGCCTGCGCATCGCTATTCAGCGAGCCCGCCGTGATTGATAGAGGCAGAATTAGACTGATGGCTTGCGTGCCGCAACTTTTCTGTACCGCTACTTCTGTGAAGGCTTCTTTTTTTTTTTTTTGTTGCAAGAGACAGCTCCTAAATTTTAATTGCTTTTCGAACTAGCGAGTGCTGCTCGTGTCAAATGCTGATAATTGGTTTATGACATAGAGGTATTATAAATTAAGGAGAGGTCAGTGTAGATAATGCGCGTATTACCTGCTGGGGGAACGATGGTTGGGTAGAAGTGACACTTAGGAGATGCTTGCTTTGGCGTGCAGTGGTTCTCACGTGGCTGCTTAAACAATGGGCTCTAATAGGAAAGGACTGCCTGCAACAATAGTGGTGCTCAAAGTTACTTTATAATTAGAGAAATTATTGAATAATGCAAAACTCCATGAATTTTTTTTTTCCGGCCCATTAAACGTTCATGTAAGCCTTCAAAATAAAGCTGTGTACCCCCTTTCACCTGTCAGTTGCAGTATGCATTGAGAAAAAGCAAATTTTGTTCCTCTCTGTCAGGCTGTGAGGAGGGTGATGAACCCCAGGAATATGAAACGGGCCATTTATGCTCCAGTGCCAGCTCATCCAGAAGCGTCTGTCCCTCTTGCCCTTGCTGCACTGATTAAGGTGCTCCTGTACTTCTTAGCATGAAGCTGCTTCTCATTGACTTTTCTTCTTTGCCTTGATGGTTTCTTGAAGAATTTCTCATCTCTAGCACAGCTCTGTTTTTACTCTGCCCTGATATACCCAGTTATTTTAAAGGTGATTTACTACATGTTTCCGTTTTTACTCCAACTATATGTCAGGGTAGAATGCTCCAAATCAAGATGACTGCAGTCCTTAGGATTTAAATTATTTAGGGTTTAAAACAAGAAATACTCACTTAAGCAATTGATTTATTTTTGTTCTGTATTGCATATAACTTACTTCCATAATATTCTCCAGCTAGTAATAATTGAAATGTTATTACTTCCAACTAAATACCTTAAATTTATACCACTCTTTGCTAATCATAATACTATACTGTTATCTCTGCACACTGCTAGGTTTTAAAGCTTTATATCCTCTGTTAAATAATAAATACTGTAGCTTTTATTAAAGTTTTAACAGATTAATTTATGGCAAGCTACACTTGGGATATTTTTCTAAACACCTACAATCAGTGAAGCTCCTTGTTTTGAGTAGCAATGAGAGATGCAGAACGACTCTCAGGACCTGATGGTTATGACACAGACCTCAGGCTAGAATCTGATCCTTGCTTCTGGGATACGCCTGGGAGACCTGTAGTACTCCCTGGTTTCTTGTGTTTGTCCTACCTATAGGCAGTATCTTACACTACTTCTTTTTATGAGTGTTTTTGGTGTTATGCAGAGCAAAGTAAGGTGGATCCCTAGCAGCGTTTGGGTGCTGCTTCATTTAGTTTCTAGATTGCAGAGCCAGATTGCAACCTCACTACTCTGACTGGCACAGTTCTGGTACGTATGAAAGTGCTACCGTCTTAAAAGCTTTCAGACCAAGCAGAGAAAAACCCACACAGAAGTGGCCTTTAAATCATTGATACCATGGATGTAAGTTCATAAACCATGTGCTCGATACTAATGTCCTCCTTTGGTCACAACCTACCCCATAACCTGTATGTATCTAGGCTTTAGAGTTCTTCGTTTTTTTTTATTTCAAAGAGAATTGCATATATACAAACCTCTGATCTCTGTGCACTTAGGTGCTGTAATGATATTTTGCAGAAACACTTGCATGTACTTTTAGGGACCTAAACTGGTTATTATCTGGCCTTATGCCTATAAAGCTATAATACCCTTCTTTCCCACTTGGTTCTCTTTTTCTAGCTGGTGACTGAGAAATTTAACTTTTCTCGGTCTTATTTTCAGTGAATTGGTCCCTATAAAGAAAATACTTTCTGAGTTAATTGCTGGCTATATTGAAACAAAGAAAAAATGTAATTCTGGACAGCCAAGGCTGAAAAATCTAACTTATTAGGAAAGGTTACAGAAGGAAAAGATAAAAATAGTAGCACTTAAGCATTTATGGAAGTATAATATACTTGAGCTATATACTTGAGCTTTACAGTGTTTAAATACACAAACATGCTCAGAATTGACCTTGGATGGCAAAAAAAAAATGTTCCATGGAGTTTTTTTGACATAACTTCAAGTTTTTATCCTTTTACTCATATCCTGAAGAGGATTCACTGATGTCATTTAACGTTTTCTTTAAACCTTAGTTTAAGCCTTTACAGTAAACTTAAGTTCTAGTACTTTTTTAAATTAAATTTTAAATTATTACATTTCAATCCCATGTAACCGAGAAATATTTGTTTTAATACAACTTAGTATGAATTTAATTGTGCTCTTTTAAGGGAAAAAGCATTTTACTCTCTTGTAAGAGTATTTCCATTTAGTGGACATCTAAAACTGTTTCATTTATAGCCACTAAAACGAAAAGTATTTCTTCCATAAATCAAAGGATCCTTTTAATGGGCCTGACAAATAAAATTCCATTAAAACTTCTTACCAGTTTCAGAGCATGATGTTTCTATTTGCTATGTATTTCTTTTTGGTTACTTCCCCCCACACCCTGAACGTGTTGTGAGCAAACTAAAGAAAAGACCACCTGGTTGTATTCAGATGCTATTTCCACTGTCATAATGTGTAACTTTAGCAGAAGACCTGTCCTCCCCCTCAGTGTTGATTCCTCATCCTCTTTCCATTGGCCAAGACAAGCTTTGGGTAGTTCTAGTGAAGCAAATCTCGGTTCCTCAGTCCATGTTGGCACACAGCAGCTTTTCCAGTGCTGCTTTCAGCAGTAGGACCGAAGGCATCTACTGCTGAAGCCTTGTGCTGTGGTATTAAAACAGGATTGGCAAGAGGCAATGGTGGTTAATAAAGTGTCCTCTTGTCACAGAAGTGATCTGAAACTCATACCTGAATACAGTTTGGGGAAGTGAAGAAGGGATAACCAAGTGAGTTATGGAAAGATGAGATCTTAACCATCAGGTATTTCTTTCATTTAGTTTCAGGAGAGGCTGCAGCTACACTGAACATTACAGCGATCCATAGTCTGGTTGTATTGCCAGTTTACTGATATACACGCAAATATTTGGGGGTTGGGCTAGATGGCCTTTAGAGGTCCCTTCCAACCCAATACAACTGATTTTTCTTCTTCAAGAAGGAAAAGCTTCTTTGCTTTAGAAGATGGGAAAACCTTGGGGCAGTAATTCTAACTGGGTTTTGTTCACCTCAGTTTATAGGCTGGGGATGAAAAAATGAACAAGGGGATAAGCCAACCTTCCAGCTCTCCCTGTAACCTATGGGATGTGTGGATAAAGGGTACCACATCTCTCCACATGGAACCCACAAAGTCTGGATCAAATGGGTGAAACTCCCAGATTCAGTACCTCTATCACAGTAACAAGTTTTCCTCTTTCTGGCGCTGGTGTAAGTTTTGCCATGAACAGATCTACTGTGTGAAGCACGAGAGTGCTTCAGCAGATTAAATATTCCTTGTTTAAAATTGAATGAGTGGAGGAAATACACTTTTTTTGAACAACAACAAAAAAACCCCAACAACTTCTGATCTCATATTAGAAGTAACTTAAGGCAGGCTGCATTAAGCAATCATAGAATCATAGAATGTGTTGGGCTGGAAGGGACTTCTATGGGGTCATCTAGTCCAACCCCCCTACAATAAGAAGGGGCATCTCTAACTAGGTCAGGTTGTTCAGAGCCCCGTCAAGTCTGACCTTGAATGTCTCCAGGGATGGGCCCTCTACCACCTCCTGGGCAACCTGTTCCAGTGATCAGCCACCCTCATATTAAAGAACTTCTTCCTGATGTCTAACCTATATCTACCCTTTTCTAGCTTAAAACCATTACCCCTTGTCCTGTCGCTACAAACCCTTGTGGACACATCTTCCCCTGCCGCCTTATAGGCCACTTTCAGGTACTGGAAAGTCTCTATAAGATCCCCCTGGAGCCTTCTCCTGGGGGGAGTAACTTTTGTTACAAGTAGCTTTTGCTTCCAGTGATTCCACTTGCCTTGTGCTAATTTTCATCAGGATTGTAGATAATGTACTACTAACCATTATTTTCCCACCTGGTTTGCTCAATGCTGACAGATAATAGATGATCCTATTACAAATAGATTTGACACTGTGTCTATGAATATGTGAAAATTGGAGTCTCTCATCGTTATTTAAAATGTGTGCTCACTCACTCAAATGAGGTGTAAGAGTCTACTTTGGAGATAAAGTAGGCCAGATCGCTGGAAAGGCTGCTTCAGTGTCACACAGGTTAATGCGGATGTATTATGTATTTATATAGCCTATAGGACATAACTTTTTGCAAACGATTTGGACCGAATGTGCACTTGATCAGGACTCATTAATAACCCATGGCCACACTGTTCTTGTGGTGAGAAGCTACCCTTGCAATCACCAAGATTAATTCTGGAGCTGTCTATTGTGGTTTGGGAGAAAGAATCCAAAGAAACAGGTGAGTCATGTGTTAAGTGCTGAACAGAGATCCGTATAGAGTCAGCTATAGATTAAGATCTTGCACTATCCCTGACATTTTGATTAAAATGGCGTTTTTTTTTTTTCCCAGCCACAGTTCTGGAAATTGGAACAATTCTGCTTTGCTTTCAAGGTGAGGGTTGCTCATGCTACGTGCACCTCAGTGAGCACCCAATGCTGAATTAAGACCTCCTTCCATGAGGTATCAAAAATAAATTGACTTTTTTCTGTTGGGTGCTAAGTCATGCCATGCTTCCATGAGAATTGCAGTAAAGTAGTCAGAAGTTAGTATCTGGTGTGATGAGACATCCAGTGGGATTTGATGCAAAGGAGGGAAGAATTGTCTAAGCATGAGATAATAGCTATTTTATTTTATACTGGTAACTTGATTTCCATTTTTGATGGGTCTTGAGAGACCCACATTTTTGAAGTTCTTTAAAGCGTGGATAGCGTCACTTGATTTGTCCTGGGCTATTAGAAAATATTCTTGTTTTGGACAGGCCTTGCACATCTCTGAGTCTTGAGTTGTTGCAGAAGCCACTCAGCATGGCCAAGCGGTTTTGATAGACCTTTTCCTCAACAGTGTGTGCCTGTAACATGGTGTTCAGGTTGTAGCTTGTGGAAGTGACCTAGGACCAGACAGTTGTCTGGACTAATCACATGAAGGCAGTAAGTGTTTTGAGAGTCTCTGAATTATGCATAAGACAAATGAGGAATGTAAGAGCAAGGAGAATTTGAATGCAGGCGTTGGAGAGGCTTGTGGAGAAGGATTTGACACTAATCCTGATGTCACTGTTAGGCCATGAGGAGAAAACTGAGGAAGTAAACAGCAGCATCCCTGGTACTGGAGCATGATCATTGTACATACTCTGTCATCAGCATATTCTCTATTTCAGGAAATGGGTGTGTGGTAGTCTTACTCAAAGCCTTTGATGACAGGCTGCAGGACACTGCCTGGGGCTGTAAGACAAATAACAGTAGTCTTCTCCATGGGTGCTATCTGACTTCTAAGAAATGAATACCTTCCTGGCTGCACCCGGTGCTGGTTTGTTAAGATGTGAGCAAGCTCTTCACTACCTATGTAGCTGCTGAACTTGCACGTGTTTTTTGTCAGAGCTGTAAACAAGTGTGTCGAGGGAAGCACTGCAGTTCTTCACCTGGCGTTTTCTTGTCTCTCCAGATACAGGCAAAGCATCACAAAGGTGGTAGTAACTTAATGATGTGAAATGACTTGCTGTAATTCCTCATTCAGGGTATGGCATTGTCTACCCGGATTTTTCCAAGACTTTCTATATGAGTCCCCACAGTCTCCTCCTAGAGAAACTGATGCGTTTATGGTCTAGACAAGTGGTACATGCGGTGGGTGGGGAACTGTCTGATAGGCTGCACACAGAGGGTGGTGGTAGAGACCTCTCTTTCCAACTAGTAACCTGTAACAAGTGGGGTCCCCCAGGCATTGGTATTGGGTCTAGTGCTGTTGAATATCTTCATAAGTGATCTGGATGATGTAATCAAGTGTACCCTGATGAAATTTGCTGATGACACCAAACTGGGTGGGGAAGTGGGCACTTCAGAAGGGAAAGCCACCCCGCAGGAAGATCTGGATGGGCTAGAAGAGTGGGCTAACAAACTAATCAAGTTCATCAAGGACAAGTGAAAGGTCTTGCGCCTGGGAAATATCATCTAGGAGTGCAGCACAGGCAGGGATCTACCTGGCTGGAAAGCAGCTCTGTGGGAAGGGACCTCAGGGTCCTGGTGGACAACAGGACTGTGCTTTTCCAAGGAAAGATTGGACCAGATGATCCTTCAGGTCTCTTCCAACCTGGTATTCTGTGGCTCTATGTAGTTATGTGGAGACTGTCCACTAAGCTTATGGTGAAAACTTGCTAGTTGAGAGCTGCTGGAAGGCACTGGTGTGCCATCCACCACGCATGCAACTGAAAATTTGTGATTGCTAGGAAAATGTGAATCCTCTAGGAAAATGCTTTCTCTCCACTTATCTCATATGTAGGCATTGGAACGATTGCAAGCAGTGCTAACTCTTCTTAGGGAAGGTTAGCTCTCAGATTACCCACTGATGAGAGTTTCTCAGAACCATATGTAAAGAGCCTAAACCCTATGTTTTTATATAACCTAATTCGTAAATTGAATCTAGCAGCTCAATTTTAACAGCATGATCTCCTCATGCAATTGAATGAATACTGCTAAAATCAACATACGTGCTAAAATCAACAATTTACATCAGGAGAACAAATCCTAGCTGTGAAGGAATTGCTTCTATTTCTAATTATTCTCATGGATTCAAAAGTTTGATTGACTGTAACCTGCTCACCTCCCACACTTTGTCTTGTGTCTTCTCTTGCTTTCTTCCCTTTCTTCTGAAGGAGATCTTCTGTAAGTGATCTGTTTATTCTGCTGTTTCTTTGGGGATGACAAATTAAGCTACAGGTCTCTTTTTAGTGTTGTAATTGGGAGGTGGAGAGAGATTTAGAGCTTCATTATGCCAGTGTGCTGCTGATAGTCAGCTTTGGAAATTTGATTCATTGCTTTGGAAAAATGGCCAAGATCTGTGTCTCAAAGGTGTGAGGTTTTGAGTCTTGTCTTGATTTGGGGTATAATAAACGGGACAGCTGATAAAGGATTAAATAAGAGAAATATAATTAATGCCAATCAATCTGAGCTTATAGAAAACAGATCCTGTGAGTCTAACCTGGTACCTGTTATGTGTTTTTTAATGTGATTGCAAGTTTGATATTTATGGCTTCTACAAGGCATTTGACTTGGTGACACCATTTTGATTAAGAAACGAGAACAAAATAATTTTGTTTGGCGTGTGTGAGGTATGTGAATTGAGCTTGCCCAACTTCAGCCATTTACAGTTTGGGGTCTTACTCTAAACTAGTTGTCCTAGACTCCCTCTGAAGTCAGTGGAGAAGAGGAGAGAGGGCTGTTGCTCCACCCTGAGTTGACACCAGGGGAACATGAGCTTGTAGGACAAATCTGTTGGGTTGCTTGTGTTGGCAATCTTTGTGTACATCCGTAGGAGAACTTCAGGGAGGCTGTTCATCTGGGTCTGACCTTACTGCAGACACTTCAGAATATTGTGTTCAGGTTTATCGACACCTCAAGGAGGTTGATGGGATAGGGAGAGGTGGTAGAAGAGTGATGATGGTGTCTAAGAGGTAGAAAGACATGCCTTTAAGACACGGGGATTTCTTGCAGTCATTACCCTAATCCAAGAGAAGGAAAGAACTGATTAGCATTTCTACATGCGAAATTTTAAGAAAGGAAGAGTCTTCAATCTGAAAAAATACAGCAAGATTTGTTGTCTAGAAATGAAGGCAAAGAAAATTCATAATAGAAAAAACAAATAGATGTTGACAGCATGAATAATTAATCACTCAAACCTTTCACCAACAAGGCATCCTAGAATTTGGTAGTCGTGACGGGATTTTGATTTTTTTTCTTTCTTAAGAAGGCAAGAAATTGAGTCCTGTGCCTTAGTAAGAAGATTGGACTAAGGTCAGAAAGGAACTACTGGAATTACCCTGTCAGTATATAGTGTGTTAGCCCCCATGAAGAGAATAGGGTTTTCACTGCTATGGTCAACTTGTCAGTCCAAAATGAGTCTGAGACAAAATGAAGACTGCATTTGGGGAATCAGAGGTGGCTTCTGTCAGTCCCTCTGTACCCAAAGGGTAACTCCTCTAGGTAGACACTCATAGCTCTGAAACCTTTTTGGGATGCAGTATATTGCTGGCCATACCACACTGCAGCAGTGTTATCACTGGCTGTATTTTTACCTTTCAAACTACTTTGTACCTGAATACTGCATAAGGATGTTACCTTTTCTTGCGGTATGACAGTGGTAGTTCAGATCGTAAGGGAAACAGTTGCTTTCGCCCTTTCCAGCGCAGGCTCTTCTTTCCAAGCTAGTGATACTGTGCTCTCCCTTCCCATTTTGCAGCATCAGACCCAACAAAATGAGCTGTTAGGTTTTTCCCCTCGTCCCTGCTGGCTCTACTACATTGTGAACCAAGTGCATCTCCTCTTCTCTGCTCAGTCTCTTTGTATTGTGCAAGGCTTCACATGAGACAAGGAGGGACACAGAAAACTCTGCTGAGAGCCAGGTACTTACACTGCCCTGGCTCTTTTGCAGCAGCTTACTCCTGTCCTGCTGCTCTCCAGCTGCCTAATAGCATTCCTCCCACACTACAAAAGGCGTGATGTGGTTGTCTTCACATCACCTCCAGTTGGTTGTTACCTGACTCCCTGATAGTCCCTGAGAGTCTTGCTGGAAGAGTAGGACTTACTATTAAAACCATCTGCAAAAGGCAAAGCAACAGGTTTTGTTCTGTTTCTACTTTTTCTATTGACTTTTTTTAACAAAAATGTGGGAAAGACCTTGAACTGCAGAAAGCTGGTTCATGGTGTCAAAGAAGTTGAGGACTTTTCAGTCTCGAGTGCTTCAGTGCTTTGAATGCTCGTCTCTCCAGCTGCTTCAGTGAAGCAATGGAGTTGGGAAGATGTGTTAGTCAAGCTGTTCTAAAACTGTTCAGCCTTTTAATTCCAATGCCTTCAAACCATTTCAGAAGAAGGTAGCTTTGCTGGTCTTTGCTTCGATAAAGAAATACATTTCAACACATGTACTTGCCTGTTACCTTCATCGAATCTTCAGCAAAGCCAATGGACTTCAGTGAATTCTGAAGAAGCTGACTCTACTTTGAGGAAATCTACCCCTTTTACTAGACTGTGTGTATTTGTCTTCAAAGAAACCTCACTATTTGGATGAAGAATTTTGAACTGAACATTGCAGATCCATTAGAACTTTGCATTCATTTGAATAAGTAGTCTTTCCAGTGGTCTCTTTTTACATGTGAATGTTTTGCATATCTCTTTTGAACTCCCCACATCTCAATAGCTTTCCTTCAGCTTTTCCTGGGAAATAAAAATTAAATAAACTTAGAATGAGTAAGAAATTCCTATTTGCATCATCACAGTCACCTAGCTGTGAGCCTTGCTACAGAATACCATAGAAATTAATGTTACCTAGATAATGCAATTCTATGTTTAACATGGTTTAGGGGAAGGATAATGCAATGCATTCTTTGAGGATGGGTTCCAGAGTGTGTGTCTACATTTTCTTCTGGAGTGTTGTTCAGTTGGGCAGATGTGTATGCTTTAACTTCAGTTAGAGCATCAACTAAAGGCCATTTGAAGAAAAAGATGAGACTTGATAGTCATTAATGCTGGATGCTTGATCTTCTGGGTGTATAAACTTATTACTATCTTGTGATCTCTGTATGTCTTGCAGTGTTTTATATGTATTTTTTTTAAAAAAGTCTGTAAATTATCTTGGCAAACTTTGTCATAATTGCTCATTGAGTTTGCAAAAATAGCTTTGTTTATGATCTGATATTTTTAATGGCATATTTCACTGTTTCCATTTAAACTTCGATGTGACATCTTTGTTTTTCCCTTTTAAAAAGCAACATAATCCAGATGCCTGTCAAAAGAGTTGTTGATGTAGCATTTTATGAGTAATCCTTCTGTTTGAGTTTTTTTGTTTTGTCAGAAATGTTTGCCAAGCTCTTATAAAGCTCCCCATGAATATTATTGATGTGTACTCCCTTTTAAAGAAGTGATTATCCATGCAGGAATACAAACTGAACAGTCAGTTCTAAACCACAAATATTTTCTCTAAAGTTACGTAATGTCATAGGAGGAGTTAATCCATTGATGTAATGGAACAAGGAGGTACTGAGCTAAAATTATTCTTCTCTTTCCCCAGCTTAACTGTTTGAAGCATAGGCCAACATGAGAGTCTGGGGGACTTTTGAAAAAGTACTACACCGAATAACCTCAGGGTTACTGTCAGTCTAAGTCTTTGATGAAAAGCTGTTAATAGTTCCCAGCCTGCTTTCAGGGAGAGGCATGTCACTGTGAGAAACACTGAGTAAAATGTACTAAGTAGTCTTCAGAATCCAGCAATTACCATTTCAAACCTGGAGCTGTTAGACAGTACATCCAGTGATGCTCTCATTTGTTGCCATTAAAAGATTGATACAAATAACTTGTCTGCACATGCCTAAAGTACATGCTCCTCTCCGGTCATTTTTCTTGGGTGATTCCTTGTTCTTGGTGGCTGCGGCTTAAATTCTTTTGGACCCTGATGAGGACAGTCAGCACTGCTGGACTTCTTCCAAGCATTTCGGAATCCTTCTGTCTCGCAAATACTCTGGAGTCTACCAACCTTGCGGTGTTTTAGCCTACAAATTAGTAGTTTGCTGGTTGTCACTTGGGGAAAAGAGAAATCTGTAAAGTCTGTAATAAATAATAGACTAGGATCAACATACACAATAGCGTTCTGCAGGCATCATGGTGCAGAGCAGTCACTCCTTCCTGTAACGTCAAGTTAGAATGTGAAAATAGATGGTCCTTTGGTTCCAGCCCTATATTTTATTTTCTCTATCCCAGCCCAACTTCGAGCCTGCGTAGCTTCTCGTGGGATCCGTAATTACTCCCTTCTCAGACCACTTGCTTGGTTTCTGGCGGTGTTAGGACAACAGGTCACACCAGGCATTATAGAGTAGGTAATGCCATGTAGAGATATATACACTAAAGATAACTGCACAGCAGTAGTCCCTAACCTGCGTAGCACTGAGGCCTTTGGGTACGTTGAAGTCCCGTGTCCATACGGCTTCCTGGTTGTGCTAAGCTTGGCTGTGTGCAGAGTGGCTGGTTTTGATTTGCCAGATACTCTGCCTGTAAGCACCTGTCTTTTACTGCTTATAAAACATCTACTTAGCCTGCCTAATAAGTGTTTATACCTTATATTGGAGTATTTTTTTTTTCCCCTTCTGATTTGCTTTCCTTTGGTGTGTTTATTTGGAAAGAGTATGCTCCAGCTGTGTCTCTGTCAAGTGTTTTGTTCCCTTTCTTGAGCCTCTGCCCCAAGCTGTGGTACCCAGCGTGGGGGAGGTTATGTTTGCAGTACAGAGCAGCTTGTAAAGGGCATTTTTAAAGCACTTTGTGATTCACAGTTGATTTGTAGTTTGTCTGCATGGGCAGGCTTTCATAGAATATTTTTGCATTAAACTTCTTCTGATTAATTAACCTACAGTAACTGTCTCCATGTCCTTGGCTTTATTCTTCTTTCTTTCCAAATACTTGTTTTCTTAGAATCGTAAAATTGTTTTGGTTGGAAGAGACCTTTAAGATCATCAGTTAACCCTGCCAGATGACCTGACTGGATTGAGGTTGTTAGGCTCCGAAAGGAGAGATGGAGCTGCTCCTATAGGCCTCTAGTAAGGTACCTTCAACTTCTTAAGTATTGATACAGGGGGTTTAGGCTTTACCTTTACAGATAGTAAAGATCTCTATGATGAGAGATGGCAACTCTTGGTTTTGGTGTTTAAAGCTCCTTGCTGTGCTTCTGTCTATTCCAGTTTCAGTATTTTATTCTAGTGGTTCAGAGCTGCCTGGCAGGTGTTGTTCTCCTTGCTCTCCCTCAGTGGCAATTGTGGTAAAGTTTTGGTAAGATTAAAACCCTTTCCTATAAACAGGCAGGATTTTCTGAGGAAGAAAAACTAGCATTTGGGTGGGTAAACAGTGTAAACTGCAGTATATCGAACAGTACAGGCCATTGATCCTGACTTTGTGTAGCCCCAGGTAATAATTTTGACTCTTTTTTGGGGCTTCATGTCCAGGAGCAAGCAAACATATTTTGAACTTAAGGCCATCTTTGTGTATCATTTTCATGGTGAGGGATTATTGCTTTTCTTGATCCTTTTTTCTTCTCATCCTTCTTTCTTCAGATGTCCTGTACCACCTGTGAGGTTTGTTTTGCCTTTCGCTATGGCACTGCTGTCTAAAGTCTGCAGTACCCTCTGTAAATATTCTTCATGTCTTTCATTGTTGAGGTGGGAAAGAAAAAGGCTTCCTCCATGTAAAACTGTCATTGGCTTCTCAGACTTCTTCCCTATTAGAAACCCATTTTATTTTTTATTACTATCTAAGGCCACTTCTGCTCTGTGAAGTCCTGGAATAAAAGTCATGAGATGGCTTTGAAAAGTGGTTATTTCCCTAAGGAGCTCTTCCAGAGCAGCTCTGGCCTAGTGTTGCCCTTGGAGATGGTGGGGGTAACTCTGATATGATGAGTCACTATGCAAAGGAGAAATTACTCCCTTGAGTTTTTTCTTTCCCTTTCCATAAACTGCTTCATGAAACCAGTGCTCTTTCTGACAAACAAAGCAAAAGAAAGAAAGAAAAAAAAAGATTCTGTCTTTGTTTGAGCTTTTCCAGGAGGTCCATGGTAAATTCTTTAGTAGTATTTTGAAAGTCAGGAATACTCAAATTGAAATGTCTCAAAAACGCTTTTTGAGAAGCATTAAATGAGTAGACCAGCTGTTTGAAAAGCCTTAACTCCAGAATGAGTCTAACCCGCTAAACAAAGCAGGCTAAGGAAGAGGATGGAGTTCTGTATGAGAGAGGACAGGAATGACGGGGAATAATGTGGGTGAGATGTTTACCTATCTGCGCATTCCCCAGCCTTTCATGTGCTTCTTCCCTGTATCATCTCGCTTTAGGTTTTCAAGAAACAAACCTAACCTGCAGCTGGCGAGTGGTTAGGCAGGCCTCTGGTTTTTCTGCATGAAGTAAGGACGGAAAACTGTAAATGTTTTGGCTGTTTGCTTTATGAAATTAATTTTGGGATGTCAGCTGGCCCTAATCCCCTCTCTTTAAACTTTTTTTAAGGTGGCTTCATCTTTTTTTTTTTTTTTTTTCCTCTTTCCTCTCTGTGATGGTACATCTTGCCTTGCAGCCAGCTCTCATAACAGATCATTCATTGCGGCATGAGCCATTTGGTCAACTAGTCAAGCCAAATTTGCTGTATGCTTCATTTGCAGAAATATACTGAGAATTTACCAGTTTTATTTTATGCTCTTAAAGGAACAGAGCATGACCCAATAGAGATCATTGCTTGACTAATCCATGAAGTGACCCTGGATAAGTCATTTTTAGTTCTTCCATGTGCTTCTGTCTCCTGTTCCTTTACCATCGTTAACTTCACCACACCTCTTTGGACTGTAAGCTGTTCAGTGCTGAGCCAATTTTAGGCTTTCACAAGGGAAATTATTTGGTCAGACTCTTTAAACATAAGAAAAGTCATAGAAATACAGGGATAGGGAGGTGCCTTCCAAGGAAGTGTTTTGCATGGTAAACTTTTTACATCTTAAAGACAGGATTATAAAGACAGGATTAGTGAAATGCTACTCTGCCACCTTGGAGTTGTTATAATTACCCCAAACATAGTTTATATTAATTTGTATAAAATGAAAAAATCTTAAGATGAGGCAATGGGAGGTTATTTGCAGGCTTCCCAGGAAGGTGATGGAGTCATCATCCCTGGAGGTATTTAAAAGGTGTGGAGATGTGGTGCTGAGGGGCGTGGTTTAGTGGTGGCCTGGCACTGCTGGGTTAACAGTTGGACATGATGATTTTCAAAGGTCTCTTCCAGCCAAAACGATGCTATGATTCTAGGAAGCCCTGATTCTAGGAAGCCCTGATTGTGTTGTTCAAGGGAAATGCGCTGTGAACTTCACATTAGTTTGTATCAACTCAGTTACTTGTAGCAGCTCTCTTGTCATTGTAAGAATCTTCTTTATAGAAACCGAAACTCCATGCTAAAAACATGAAATCAATAGATACTGTTATATCCACTTAAAAAAGAATTGTATTGATTTGCAGATAATGACAGCAGTTCATTCTTGCAGGATTACATGCTGCTTCCTGTCATAAAGATTATTTAATATATATTACATCTGAGATGGAGAACATAGGTATAAAATTGCTTTACTTTAATGAATAGTCATTTTACTCTGGGCATTAAAATGAGCTATATTTCTTTAAATTTATCTCCAGGGATTATCTTTATTTCGCGGGCAAACCCTGTGTTGCCAAAGACTCTAGAATGCTATTAAACTTCTAAATAATCTTAGATTGCCTTGTTTTTGCAAAGTGCTTGAACTCATCCCCTCTTTGATAGCAACTAATTAAGCAAAATATCGTGCTCTTTCTGGTCTCCTCTGCATCCTTGATTAGAGGGTTAACACCGTGTTATCTTGGGTATTAGATGTTCTTTGCTAAACCCGAAGTATCTACCAGCATCTAACTCTGTGCTTCGTAACAAATTTCTGTCACCTTCAGGGGATTACATTCTTCATGACAATCATGGTGGCATGTAACGTCTCCCATTGTGCCGCTGTTTTTTTTTCTTGTGCTGTGGCTCATTTGAAGCCTATTATTACAAAGCATAGGTGGCTTGCTCTTCATATGTTAAAATAACTCTTCTCAACTCTGTCCAGGTAATCTGGATTCCCAGAAACCTCCTGCTAGATGCAAGGGTTTGCTGTCCTGTTTGCTGACTGTTACACCTGAGGCTGATTTTGATACAGATTCTGGCTGTCGCAGGGTAAGTGCACAGATATCTGTTCTTTGTGGTTTGTTTATCTTTCATGGTCTCTTTTTTGTTTACACAAATGCAATTTGGGCTGTGCTTTCCCTTTCAGTGACTGCAGCAAGTCCCTATCAGAGCATGTGCAACTGAGCATCTGTGTTACAACAGAAAAATAATGTAGTAGGATGAATACTAATGTAGTAAACCTGATCAGGAGTGTTTGAATTTGGTGGTGTAGCTCCAAGAGTGAGCAAAGTTCACATATGTGCAGATTCATAGGTTCATGGCTTACAAGACTTATCTTAAAAAATTGGGAAAAGCTAAAAGACACTTATTTGGGTGTAGTGAATATTTTGAGTTATAAGCTGACGTGTGTGTCTGTTTTAATATTACAAATGAAACATTCTTTATAACATACATAGTTACAATATCTGTGAAAGTTTTCGAGATCAAGTTGAAATATTTGCAAAACAGAGATTAAAGGTTATTTGGCTTCTTGGGGGCATGGGGAGGGGAAAGAAAACAGATTCCCTCTCTTATCCAATTATACTATACACATCAGAGTAGAAACTTAATTCCTGAATCGTTTAATGCCACTTTTTTTTTTAACCTCCCAGTTACTGGAAAGAAGTGTAATTTAGTGGACACAGATTTGTTTTTTCTTTCTTTGTTTCTTAGTCTTGATCCTGTACTTCCACTTTCAGCCTGCTATTTTTCTTGCCTCACCCCTTTCCTAGCTTTTTTGCAGTCCTCTCTATTGTTTTTTTCATCACAGGGCTAATCTTGGCCTTTGGTGCTTTTTGGTATCTTTCTTGTCCACCTTTGACCAACTTTCTGGCTTCTCCCAAGCAGGTATGTAGACTTGTGGGATAATTCAGGCTGGAAGGCACCCGTGGAGATACCTAGTCTCAATGTCCTGCTCAGAGCAGCGTTACACAGAGCCAGCTGCACAGGGCCATGTCCAGTTGGGCTTTTAATACCTCCAAGGATGCAGACTCCAAAGATTTGTTAGGCTCCTGTTGCCACATTTCACCACCTCATGAAGGATATTTTCCTCTTCTCTAATCTGAATTTCTATTGTTCCAGCTTCTTTCTTCTTGTCATATCGCTGCACCCTTCCAAGTATAGGCTCACTCTGTCTTCTCTGCACCTTCCCTTTCGGGAACTGGAAAACATAGTGAGGTCTTTAGGAGCTCAGGCAGTGTTCCAGCCACCAATATCCTCCAGTGGACTTGCTCCAGTATGTCAAAGCCTTCTTGTTCTGGAGGGCTCACAAATCCTACATGAAGGGAATGGATTGCTTCTGTGGACCTGCTGGCTATGCTCTTGCTAACACAGCCCTGGATGGATGCAGTTTGTTGCAAGGGCATATTCCTGGCTCAAGTTCTACTTGCTGTCTGCCAAGACCACCAGGTCCTATTTTTTTTTCCTATTTTTAATCTGTTTTAATCTTTCTCACACACTGTTGTGCAATCCTTGCTTCCAGTGTTTGCTGTTTCTTCAAGGGATTCCTGATTAAACACCTCAGTATCCCAAATGCATCTTGATCGTAATGTTTCTGGCAGGCTCTTCCCATAAATAGTTTTGACTACCCTTTGGAAAAAGTGAAAGCCCATTTCCAGTCTTTCACTCTTGGAAATGGGTGTATTTCCCATAGCAACTAGCTTAAAGCTTTGAATGTAGCTTTGATAATTTAGAAATATTTTTCGATTCCTATCATTAGTGTGCTCATGGTAAAAGAGGAAATTGTGTGTATAAGAAAGTGTATTTAATCCTTTTTTTCCCTGTGTTGCCAGTACAGTCATAAATAGTGTATATAATAATACATATATGAAACTGTTGCTGGAAATTGAGTCTGAATTATGAATAAGGCTTTTATTTTATATTCCTTCTTTATGTTTGTCCCTGCATGTGTGCATAATGCTGCAAATTGCAAATATGAACAACTGTAATTGTAGTTAAATCAGGCATTCTCCAATTTTTTTTTTTTCACTAGCCCTCACATTGAATAACGTATCTGTTTTTCCTGTATTTTAATAGAGCATGTACATTGGGGGATAAGCCGGAGAATGGACACTCAGGAATGCAATCTCAGCCTTAGCTTGACACGCTGGTCCTTGGGGAAGGGAGACATGCTCCTGTGCTCCTGCAAGCTTTGACTGGTTCAATTGTGAGTCACCTTAAGGGAAGGACCAGGAGGGTATCAGTAGTTCAGTGCTCAGATAAGAATTAATAGTTTGGCCATGGTGGCTGGATCTCATGTGCAAGTTCCTCGGTTTATATCTACCAAGGAGGGGAGCAAAGGGAAGCATTGTGGAGACAAGTGGAGCAGAGAGGGTTAAACATGCTGAGGCAAGGGAAAAACAGTTGAGCAGGAGATAGGTGAGAGAAGTGGAAAGGAAAAGAAAATGTACAGAAATGAGAATGAAGACTTAAACTTTCAACGAAGTGTTTTGGTTTTAATTCAGAGGAATGTTGTCCAACTATGAAGAAGTAGTTACACCAGAGCAACTCATACAGTGATGAGTGACAGTTTAATTCACTTTCTGTGGTGGGGAATGTCTAGCAAATCCAGCTTGTGATAAGTTGCAGCATCGTCTAGTCACATCAACGTGAAATGCTGGGGATAGTCTTAGGCTGAATATCAAATGACTGCCATGTTACTCTGTTAGGTTATGGTATGTCTGTGTGTGTTTCTGCCACTGTGGCTGTGATCTTCTTGCAACAAAAGAAAAAGCCCAAAAACTTGGAAATGAGAAGCCAGCATTGGCCAGGCTTTCTCCTGAAGGCTTCTGTTATGTGTGAGAAGTTATTTGAAGGAGGCTTAAATTCCAGGATGGACTTTGTCTCCTCCTGGGAATGGGCTGCATGCATGTAGGAGTTGCATGTTTGTCTGCCTTACCCGTTTTTGGATATTCTGAGCTCAGCTGTTCACCTTAAAAGGCCTTTTAACTCACTTAGTTTTTCTGAAGGTTATAAAAAGTATTTATGCATGTTGACTGTAGCCCTGTATATCTTGACAGTCACGTGTGACTGCCATTTTTGTATTCCGACTGAGGAAGTACTTAACCCCAGCTTTTACTGGTTCAAACTGAATTAGTTTTCACTGTATGCGGCACTTCTTATGGAAGTGTGGGTAGGGGGGAGGAATTTGAAATGAAGATGATGAGAGCTGTTTCTGTGATGCAGTTAGTTTAATAACCATGGGTCTCCGCACAGGCAGACTGATTGCGTTGTGGGGTATTTCTTAGGAGGAGAGAAGGTCAGGGAGGTGTGTAAACTCAAAGCGAGACCTCAAAGCACCATGTATGTTTAGGAGCCTCAACAGAATGATTGAGTTTTACTTTTCAGTTTCATAGTTTTTAGGTGGGTGAAAGCAAAGATTTGGGTTTGTTCCATTTCATCCTTTTCAGGAGAAGCAGCAAGCCAAAGGAAGGAGAAGCTACTCGGAGAAACCTGGGGATCACACTTTTTTTGCATGATTTGTGATAAGCTTTGGGATGCAGCAGAAAAATTGAGCAATAACCTTGCTTGTCTTTGGTAGGAAATTCATAAAATAATTCAGTTTGGGAAAGACCTTGGCTGGTCATCTTGTCCAACCTCCTGCTATAAAAGCAGGCCAACTGCAGAGGCAGAGCAGGTTGTTCAGGGCTATGTCCGTGTCCAGGTCCTTTAGAACCTTGAGGATGAGGGCTCTGCAGCCTCCCCAGGAAGCTGTTCTGCTGGTTAAGCACCCGCTCTGAATTTTTCTTCCCTACATCTTACCAGATTTTCCCCTATTGCAGCTTGTACCCATTGCTGCTTTTACTGCATGACCTGGGAAGAGTCTGGCTCACTGTATGCTTCAAACCTTTAACTATCCAATGAATCATGACAAACTGGAGATCCACATTTATAAAGAGCTTGAATCAATGTTTGTCAAGCACCTGCACATCAGGCAGTACTTTTTTTGAGCGTTTAAGGCCATTTAACAGCATCTGTGGAATTCTTTTTTTTAAAAAAAACAGGGCTCTTCTTTAGCTGTGCTGTTAACATCAGGGAGCAAGGTTAGAGTGAGGCACAGGCAATGTTTATACTATCATCTGTGGAGGCACCAACACAAAAATACTTATGTTCCTTATGGCTATAGATAATACATGTCAGGTAGGCCTGGATTTACTCACAGAGCTTGGAGTTGGGTATGGTTCCTGTTCTTATCTCTGCCACATCTGGCTTTATTAGTTGTGCCTCTGCTTCCGTGCCATTAAAATGGAGATTATATACTGTTATTCACAAGAGCACTGCAAGTCCTATGGTAACTGTTAAGTGGTTTTGGTTCCTTGGGAGAAAACAGCTATAAAAAAGGGAAAAAATTGTATGTTTCTAGTATAAACTACATGCTTGTACTTACACAGGGCTACGTTAACTCTGTGCTCTTTGAAGGTTGCTTTTAAACCAAAGTAGTATGGTTTTGTAATGTGTTGTGTTACCGTACAAATTAGATGCTTTTATCCAAATTACGTGTTGGAAATCGAAGGAGACGTACACAGGGGTTGCTATGATGGCCTCATTTTTCACATTCAAGATTTGGAAGTAGAACCGAAGCTTAAAAACTTGGAGTTCTTTAAAAAATTAAGTCCTTTCATAGAAGCAGTTAAGTATTCTTTTTGTCAGCTTTAATAATAATGAGTTTTTGGTGCTGGGATGAGCGATAATTGCAAATGGCAAAAAGTCATCAGAACGTTGTTACTCAGATTGCAGATTTTATTAATCATAAAAGAAATTATTCACCTAGAAAGGCTGTTTTATAAGTGCTCATTTGCATGAAGATTTGCTGCCTAATTTATTTTGTTTAAAAAAACCCCACAACCAAAAAAAAAAATCCACAAACTTTGCCTGTCCTTCAAAAACCTTGATTATTTTGTCCTTCCTGTCCAGTTTGCTTATAATGTCATCTGTGCTCCTGCTTATCAGTGGGACCAATCTTATTTTTTGCCCCTTTTCTCTCACAGATGTCTGCTGCTTCTTGGATTTATTCCATTAGTTGAGTACTGTGCATCTCCCCTGCATGCACTTCCTCCACAATTAAAAAAGGAGTTTATCTTTTATGAATGACTTCTTAGGTAGATGAGTTGTTTGGCCCTTTACATGTTTCTGAGCTCATAAGGTGTTGGGATTTGTGGATCGAAATTAAATTTTCATCCATTTTCTCCTGGTTCTTTTATGTTGTTTTCAACATGAGTCTTGATTAAGTAAAGATCCTGAGCGCATCCCTCACTGTTAGTCAGTGAGTCTGCCCTGTGAGCTTAAAACAGGATACATAGTAAAGTACCTCTTTAATTTGAGGTCTTGGATGGTAAACTCTTCAGGGTATGGGTACAGCCTTTACATATTCCTGCTAGAGAATTCATACAGAGCATTGCTACAGCATGAATATTCAACAGCTGCCTGCCCCTTATTCCTTATGCTGAAATATTAATACGGCAGTGATTCTGCACCTAATCTTGCCAAGATCGGGTGTGTGTAAGTAACCCGACTGACAATATCCTGCATGAACCCAAGCCTTTTTGCAGGGTCGTGCCTTTCTGGACCATGCTGAATGCCAATTACTCTCAGTAATGCAGCTGGATCTACAGCTGCTGTTGCTAAAATGATGATGGGCTTTCACATGGAAGGCGAGGAGCATGGGCTCTGCTCCCGGCTGTGTGCCACCAGGTCATCGCTTCAGCCTGCAGAAGGACATTAGCTCCAAGGGGGTAATAAAGCTACTACTCATCGTAGCAAAAGTAATTTCAGACATGTGGATAGAGAAGTACTTTAATGCCTGTTGTGACAAAGCTCTCTTTGAACTTTGCCAGTACCAAATTGAGATCCTTCAGCTGGCATTTTCATAGCTTGGGCTTTTTCAGGATCAGATTGCAGGTGACTTGGTGGCAAAATGGCTTCAGAAGTGCAGGATTCCTGTGTTCTGCCATGTTTTGAGCTGTGACTTGAAAGTAGGATTTCACAATTGGTATTTCAGGCTTCTGAGTCTATTTTCTATACTAATTTTTAAAGTATGCTCGACCAATTCTGGTCTCAAAGTTGGTTGTTGAAACTATAGTGCATTTCAACGCAAAATTATGCAGGCTAAAGTGAAGATTGGTATGGTAGTGGAGCAGATTCTTCTTTCATGTATATTTGAAAGCTGAGAAAGCTTCTGCTGAAGTCAGACGACACAGGCTTGTCAAATCGTTCATGAACGAAAAGATTGCTCTTGGATGGAATTAATTTGCAGTATCTCATTTACCATCTTAGTTTTGTCATGAATTTCCCCTACTTGGCAGTCTGAAATGCCAAGTGAAAAAGTGTTTCAGTGAGAGATAATATAATATATTAAGAAAATGTTATTGATCACAGTATGCTTTTACTGGAAGATGACTTTTTCTGACTGGAACACAAGGGACTTTGCCTTGTTACAGTAGGAAAATGTATTGTAATATGCAAACAGGATTATTGTTAAGGTCACAGCGACTTTGTTTTTACATTCCACTTCCTCTGGAAGAGAGCTTCTGTACAGCTAACACTGTCAGCTGGGCTAGAGTAAGAACAGTTGAATTTTTAGACTTAAAAAAAAATAACCCCACAGAAAAAGAAAAGTTACAGCAAGTTTTTTGTTTTTTGAAGGAAGGAAATGAATGCTGTTTTCCACATCACCAGAGGTGAGAACTTGTAATTCGATAGGCATTACTGTAAGCACTTTATGATGATGGACTGTTTTGTGGTGGTTCTTTGTCAGAATCAATTAATGCACATTTTCTCATCATACGTGCATTTTATGTATATGTTGTAGATAGAAAATGTTGCACATTTCACACACAAGGACTATGAGGCACTTAATTTTCCCACCTAATGTGGTAAGATTGGCCAAGTGGAATAGTCCATGTTGCTCACAGACAGCTTATGGCAGGGTATATGGATACCATTACTCTACAAAGCACGAGGACATAAATTTCTGATAGGTTGCCCTGTACAGACAACTTAGAACAGGGACACTTTTAAACATGTTTGATTTAAAGAGCACTCCCACTGCATACACAGTAGCTCAAAGCCATTAAGGTCCTGCTTACAGTGAGATTGCTTTCTGCTGAAGGGCTCAAAATTTCCCCTCAAGAGTAAGCATGTCATTAAGAGACTACTTTTTAAAGGTATTTCAAGCTATTTCTAATGAAACTTATGCAAAACACATTCTGCCAAATTTAACTCTTTACTAAAGCTTATTTCTATGTGATATAGGTTATGATATTATAAGTCATGTTAATTTAGACTGGAAATACAAACTCACTTGGAATAGATCCGTGAAGGTTGCACTGTATATACAGAAAATACAATATATTTGGATTTGTTTTCCTTTTGTCCTGCTCCATTTCCAACACATCCCTCTAGTGGTTTTTCTCTGTTTTGTTTTGTTTTCAATAAATCTCCACTTCAATGAATTTGAAGATATAAACCTGACTGCAAAAATCCATCTCTGGTATGGTCGCGAGTAACTAACCTGCTCAAGGTTTCCGTATGGCAAAATGATTTCTTCACTTCAGCCCATCTCCTACACGGGCAAAGCAGTGTTGCTACACTTGTTGTCAATTGTTGTTATATCCTGAAATGTAATTATATTTCTTTGCTGCTTTTTCTAATTCAGTTTGGACAACGGGAAGTTGTTGGTGTAAATCAGGGGAACAGATCTTGGCTGTGTGAAAGACCCGTTTCCCTGGTCCCCTTTTCTGCAGACTCTTCTAAAAGGTTGATAGCCATGTGCAGGAGAGAGACCACTCATGTTGTTAAAGCAAGCAGTTAATATCAAGAAGTGAAAGCTTTAGATTCTGGTTTTCAAGGGAGTAAAAAGCAAAACCCAAGTCCCTAGATTCCCTCCCCTCTCTCTTCCTCTTTGGCTGCAAGAATCTGGTATGGTTTATTTAGCACAGTAAACATGACTTGGAAGTGTAAGTGTAGTAAAGGTTACAGAGGAATATTGTTAGACTTCCTGCAAGAGTAAATCTATTGTTTGTACTTCTTAGGATGTTTAAAAATATACAGAAACCTCTCTATTTTCCTCCATTGCGTAACGAGGACGAGAGTTACTACCATCGCTTCACTTCCCAGACCCCATGGGACCTTAGTTTAAGGCAACTTGGCTTGTAGGATCAACTCAGCTAGTGCAGATGTCTACCCTGTGGGACTTGTGCTCCTAAACACGCTTTATGTTGCGACATGTTTTCCTGCCGCTTGGCAGGCAAACGATGCTCAGCCTTTGTAATTCTCTTTGTCTTCCCAAGATGTGCCAGAGCTCGCCCGGTTCACAAAGCATCTCTTGTGCAGGCACAAGTCTCCAACATGCAGCGGCAGTTTGGCACGGCTGGTATGTCTCCCTGTCAACTCTTTGGTAAGAGTTGGTAGAGTTTCAACACATGTTGTTTCAAAATAACTCTATTAACACAACTGTTCAGCATTTCCTCACAACCTTTTGTGACTAGCTCTACAGAATACTGTTTAAAATACCCCTGGAATCAGCTAAATCTGGCCAGCCCCGTGGATGAACTTTAGTACTAGGTTTGATGTGCCTGAAAAAATGAATTATTTAAACATAAATCCATTTAGTGTTCATGTTCCCTATCCTCATGAACTGAAAGACGAGAGGAAGGGGAGAGGGGAAAAAAAGAAACCACATGGGAGAACAGTTTGTGGTGCTTAAATCATAGCTGAGCTTTATTTGGTTTTGAACTGGCTCTTGGTGGGCACTGTAAACACAGAGAAGGTATCTTTCACTTTTACTGCATTTCAAGCTGAGTGTGAAAATTCATGGGTAAGCAGAAAAGACGACAATCTATAAAATCCCTTTGTATGTTTGTTGAAGAGCTTGATATAATGACATGAAAGATCTCTCTTGATCTGTGCGTCTAATTGTAATGCGGTGAAGAGGAGCATCTCCGCTCACGAGTGTGTGAGCAAAAACATTTACGCTGAATGTTTATGGGGACACAAAGAGGCAGTTCCTGAAGAGTGCAGAAGGCTTTCTGATTTTTGTTTTCCTGCTTATAGGAGGTTTTTTAAAAAGCCTTTTGCACAAATGAGATAAATTGAAAGATGCAGAATATCACATATCTGATGGCGATGGGTTGTAGTGGGAACATCACAGCCAGATTTGAATCTTCCCTTCCTCAGTCGTAAGCCTGCTTGTGAGCTGCTTTACATCCCCGTGAAAGGCAACTCCACACAGCCTGGATTTGAATAATAGAGTTGCCGTTAACGTCCAACATAAAAAAGATGATTGGTTGTATGCTTGATTTATGGGAATCCAGAAGTGGTGAAGTATACGGTACACAGGGGGATATTTACGCCATTAATGCTTAAAACACAGCTGAATGTTCTGTGCGCTGTAGATGCTTTCAAATGGCAAAAACAAAGGTGCGTGTAGCAGTAAATCCAGTTATTCTGATAGTTGAATGGCCCTAGATCAGGATCTGACTGTGCAGTCTCTTCAACATGCAGAGCAAGTCTGGTAAGCCCCTGTTTAGTTACTGCCTGTTACAGGATTATCAGCTTTGATTCAAAGAAAATAATTTCAAATATGTTAAGGTTTAGGTTATATTGTTTCATCTTCATCAGTTTCTAATGCAAGAACTGTTTTTTCCAATTTATGTGCAAATAGGCTTCTAAAATCTGTTGCTGTGAACAGAGATTTTGTCAGATTTTTTTTTTCTTCATCAAATTACTCCTGTTCTGCTAATAACTGTCAAGTTGCACCTCAACTCAGCATTTTCTTGATTTATCTTGCCTGCAGTAGCTAGCGGTAGCTCTCTGAGGTGTATCACTTGGCTGCTTTGCAAACAGGGTGCTCTTGAGATACTCAGCTGTGCATTTAGGGGTTTTTGAAATGTTACAGCAATTATATTTGATTTTTAGAAGAATTCATTGTCAAGTCAAACTGGATGAATTTTTCAAGAACATAGAGGGCTTTTTCTCAGATACTCTAAGCTGAGCAGACATACTGCATTCATCATTCTGTGATGTCTGTAACAGCTATTAGCTCTGTGGTTTTAGTTTTTGGGGTCTTTTTTCCAAACAAAATATTAGACTTTTTGCTAAATAATATTTTCTTCTACATTTACACAAATCCAGCCCTTCCCACATTTTTCCAGCATACTTAACAGGGAGGGGGGTACTGGAGAGCCCTTGGTTTGGGCTGATTGGTAGCTCCGATCATCTGATGACAGTAGCGATGGTTTCTTCTGGCCGCTTTTCTGAGGCAAAAACGTGTTATTAATCAAAGAGCGTTCTCTGAGCTTGAGACAAATTTTGTCTGATACAGAAAATTTACCTGTTTTCCCAAAAATACTGCTTCTAAATCACTTTCTACATTTGAAGCAATTTATTTCTCTCAACCTGCTATTTGGGGAAAACAACAACAGGGAAAAAAAAAAAGAACCTAGTTGCCTACTAAACCTCTCCAAGCAAAGCATATACTAGTCCATCTTAACTTGCTAAAGAACTTACCATTTTGAAAGAAGGTGTTTAATGTTAAGAAAGCATAGATGATTACCTGTCTTGATATGCTGTGTAGACTTGAACCAACAAGATCGATGCATCCAAATTATAGTAGCTTTATCTAGTGTGAATGAGATGCTACTTACATTTTCAGGTGAAAGAAATCAACAACTATTAATTTGGCAGAATTATTTATTTCTTACTGATGATATTTTCAGTGTATCTAATCAGAGCACTCATGAATAGAAATGAAACAATTTAAATAGAGGCAGTGTACATTGTATGATCTTGTTTTCTCAAACTGTTCCATAATGCAGTGAATAAATTTATCTGTTCTGCTGAAAAGACTTCTGCAGAAATCATACACAGTGCTTTCACCTCTATTATTTAATACGACTGTTTTATAACTCTTGGAAGATGGTTATTTCTGCTTCTGCTACAGGCATCTGGAAAAAAATGTTCATTTTGGGGGGAAGAGACGGGAAAAGTAGTCTTACAGAGTCAGAAAATCCCAACAGATGCACCAGGAGCACTTGACTGAAAGGCATGGTAGAAAATGATGAAATAGTCTTATTCCACACCATTCCCCAACCCCTTGAACAGCAAGGTCCAGATTTACAGAAGGTAAATTAATGAGTGGACAGAGGTTGGTCTGAGTCAACATCTGAGCTCCTTGGAGGCCCGTGAGGAAATGTAGCTGGAAGGAACAAATGCTCGTGACAACATGTGGTGGCACTTCAGTTTTACTCTGAATCATTGCATGAATTTGGACACTGTGGGAGAGAGGCAAGTTTTGGGTAGCCTTATTGCTAAACAACTGTTGACCGTCCATCAGGCCTGGGGGGAAACTGATGGGCTTTGCAGAGGTCTCTGTTCTCCTTGAGATGATGTACTGTGCAGTTTGGGATGGGGGTGTCCAAGGGTGACAGCAATGAATTCTGCGGTTGTCACTGGTGGAGAGCACTCTGTCATAAGCAAGCTAGGGAACCTGACTGCGTGATGCAGTGGTCTGCACTGGTTAAAATGGCTTTTTAGTAAGATTTTCCATCCAAAATTAAAATTTGGTTTTTAATACAGTACCAGACTGAGTATTTTATATGGGGAGCTTTACTTGTGCTTGATAACTCAGAACATAAATAGATCATATAGATGAATTTAAACGCGCTGGAAACAAACCAGGAAATTAAGGTGTGGTCTTATTCTTCCTACTGAAAGGATGCAAACACTAGATGTCATCATCACTTCTGTTACAGTGCCTTTAAAAGGTGCGACTCTGCTGTGCTCAGGCAGGTTTTTGGTAAGCAAAATCTCCTAACCCAAACCGCTAATCTAATTGATTTTAGATTGCAGTAGTTAATCTGCAGGTACCAGAATACACGTGCTTGCTTCTCCTCACTAAAACCTTCTAGGATCCTTTGGCATAAGCCATGGCATACGCTACACTTTTATACTCTTCTGAATTCTCCTAGTCACTGGGAATGGGTTGTGTGGATGGTGCTCGTGAAACTGGCTGCTGCGTTTATCATCTATTCTCTTATTCTCTTTTTTTCCTTTTTTTTTTTCTTTTCTTCCCCCTTTTTTGCTTGAGGAATTTTAATCCCAGAATGAATTGCAGCACTTACATGCTCTTAAAAACCTTACCGGCAACCATCACCTCTTAATCTTTTTACATTTCTTGCGATTAGCAGTGCTTTCTAATCCTAACACCAGACCCAACAGCAACTGTTACCTGCACTTCTTGTTTCACAGCTAAATCTAATCCTTCTAGCTGTCTGAGGCCAGCATTATATTTATCACTCTGAAATTACTAACTGTAAGATGCTGTGGCAGTTCTTGAGTTAGGTTTTTTTTTACTTTCCTTGTCATGGATTGATAAATGCAGTGATTAGTATAAAGGGGTTTTTTTAATATATATATGATGATTTCCAGAAAAAGATGAAAATAGGTTCCTTCCCCCTCTTCTCTTTCTTTCCCCCCCCCCCCCCCCCCCCTTTTTCTCTTCCTTCTACTGGTCCAGAAGAAGCAATTTGTGTTCTACCTGAGTTTATGATTAGCAGTGTAGGTGGAATATGTTTTAGTGGCTTTTTTCCCCCCTCTTTCTTTCCCTCCCCCCACACCTATTAATATATCTGTTAGTAAGCTAATGCTATTAGGTTATGCAGACACTTCAGTGCACAAGGAAAGATAAGACATCAAATCCTTGCAGTGCCCAAACCCATCTCTGTTCTGCTGAAGGCTCTTGTGTGTTTGTCCATGAGGCAGCAACAGATTTTATATCCCGTCACTTAGCAAAGAAAGGGTAAAGAAATTACTGTTACATATATACTGGTGTGTTTGGTGGGGTTTTTTTCCCCTACCTGGAAAACTGTGTGGGTGTTCACAGTCTCTAAAGGAACTGCTCTGAATTTGCATTAGGAAAGGGGGAAAGGGATTGCTGAAGAAATGTAAACTTACTTTTCTTTGTTGCTACATGACTTTTTAAAAATTATTATTATGTTTTCCCAAGGGAGGGACAGGGAAGGCTTTTTAGCCAAGAGCATACAATGCCCCAAACGTCCCTATTTGCTTAAATCCTAAAATGATTTTTAAGGTGGATGAAAGGAATGGCAAAGCGAGGCACAGAATAGGAAATGGCACTTTCCGTAATCACAGCAGGTAATGGGTAACTGTGTCTTCTGTTGCTGGGGTCTTTCCATGGTCTGTTTTTTCTCAGCTGTGATTTTTTTTTTTTCCTTTCCCCAACCAAGGAAAAGATGAGGTGTATTTATTAGTGGCAGTGCAAGCTTGAGAAAGTCTTTCAGATTTTAAAGCAAGGTAGGAGGTTTTTATATATGTGTGTATATATACATGTGGATTTATGTTTGTGTATTTAAAGAGCAACAGACTCCACTTGGTAAAGATCTCATGTCGGCAGACTCTGCTGTCTGAAAGCTCATCTGTTTTCTCTGTCAGTGGACTAATAAAAGATGGTACTTCTCCCTGTGCTCTTTCTCTTGCTTATGTCCTTAGACCATGTCAACTCTGGCAAAAAAATGCTATGTTTGCATTTAAAACAGGAACAAAAATGCAAAGCCAGAGGTAGGTAGAAACAATCAAAACGTAGCTGTGTCCCTGCCCTGCTGACCTCATTAAATGTATAGTTACTTAAACCCCTTTAATCCATTACTAGCAAGGTTGTCTGGTGGTTGGTCTCTGCTCAGATAGAACTGCTCCACACCTCAGCCCAGGGGACAATGCGTCCATGTCTGGACACTGGGGCTTTCTTCACTATCTGTTGAACAGCCAGGAAGTGTCAGGGAGCTGCATCCTCCCCATGAACACACGTGCAGACTCATGCTCCCCTGCCCGCTCCGGCTATTTCTGCTTTCCCAAGGTGGTTTTGAGGCTCCTCATGCCTCTTCTAACAGTTCCCTCTCACCTTTTATCCCTTCTGGTTTTTTATGTTTGTTGTTTTGTTTTTTTTTTCCTCTCTCCTGTGTGCTAGGGTTAGGCCAAGGTCCCTGCTGAATCTGTACAAGCTTGTAAAATATTTTAGCTGTGATTAATTTAGTCTTGACTTTCGGCAGGGTTATGAGGCTCTAACATATGATAAAACAGGGCTGCCACCCTCTTAAATAATTTCTCTGCTTCACACCTTTTGAGGTCCTTCTTCCAGGTGACTTTAAAACGTTGAGGAGTGGGGCAAAAATCACACAAAGCTCACAACTCAGAGTTAGGCTTAGTAGCCCAGTGCCTGCAGGGGTAAGCGGGGTGTTTCTCCCTGCCAGGAGACACTGATCCCCACCACTGTTCTGAGCTGCAACTGCTCATGGCTGTGGAAGGAGAGGATGAAGTGAGAGCTGATTTGGGAACTGGCAATACTCATCCTGGGTGTAAAGTTACGTCTCTGAGGTCTCACTGCAGGCACAGGGCTTGTGGTGCTGAAATGAGAGGGTTTGGAGGGGGGTGTGTGCTGTAAACTTTAGGGTCCTAGTACCTTTACTGCCATCTTCAGTGAGAAACTGGCTTAATAAGGGTATATTACAAATTAGGAAACGATTATGATTAAAAACTGGGGTGAAAAATACAAGAAGCGTGGTGTAAATACACAATATAAGGAGAAAAAAAAAAAGTTAGTACCCTGAAAAAAATGTAAAGAGGTAAGAGGTGACGTTTTCAGACTTGCTGCAGTGTTGCTAACAGCCATGGAGACTTTTGAGCTTGAGTGCTGCAGTTTAATTTACACGATTTACCTCCTTTTTTTTTTCTGACAATTTCCTAAAGTGAGATTTCCTGAGCCTTGCCTGTGCTACTGTTCCCCCTCCATTCAGTCCTCCTGTTTCCTGTGCAGCATCAAACCTACACACGGTGTAGAAAAACCACTCCAGACTGTAAAGATAAAAAGGAAAACATATTATCAGGCATTTCCTTCTTTCACCACAGAGAGACTATTTGTTCCTTTGAAGCCCTTTGACCTAAAGCCATGCTGAGAGTTGGTTACTATAAGAAGTATAGATGGTCTTCCACCATCTCTTGCTTTTTAGTTTGTTTTGAACTCCAGCTGTAGAACGGACATGGTGGGAGGCAGACAGTCCCATTACCCTGCTCCCTTTTCAGTATATCCAGTGAAAACTTTATTTTCTGGTACGTATTGTAAAAATCTATATTCCAGTTGATGAGAAGGAAGGAGTGATATGCATGTTGATACCTAGGGATCTGCCATCTGCTAGGCAGGAGATTGCTTTCTCTCTGCAATGCTTACAATCTTGATCTAACACACTGCCTAGGAATTTGGGGTTTATATACATAAGACATGCGCTTTTACGTTTTATGGTTGGTTTCAACAGGACGGAATTGATCACGGCTGCCATCATGAATAGTAGATGTTCACTCCCATAAAAATTGCTTGAATAAGTAAATAAGTGTTCCAGAAAGTGACAGTTCTAATCCCTTACATCAAATTTTATTCATTCTTTTACCTCTGTAAATGTAATTTCTTCAGTAGTTTTCAAAGCTTGGAAACTGATAACCTTCAGGCTACTCTGTACCTCAGAAACCTCTTCACCACCTTCAAAATAGCATAAGCAGTGAAGCTGAAAGGGAAGAAGATAGTGATTAAAAACTTAATACAAATATGCAGAAAATGGGAAGAATCTCAAGTTCAGAAGACACTAAGATTCAAGAGTAAGAAGTTTTAACACTGATGTGGCCCTGAATCCCAGCAGGGCAGCAATAATTATAGATACAGCAATTTTTACCTGAAAAATCTCTTTCCTTACCAATCCCACTTGTTAATACCAGCTGCAGTGTGTGTCTGCAGGACCGAGGAGGCTCTGACCGTCAGTGCTGCGGGTTCTGTGAGCGGGACAGTGAATCGATATGCAAAGCATGTTTTTAACTACTTGAAACCCAGGAACGTACTGTACCTGACCACAGCCTATTTCAAGGTCTGTCAACTTTGAGGATTCAGCGAGCTGGCAGTGTCTCTTTTTGAACATGCCCATGAAAATAATTGTGAATGATTAATTTTAATTACTGCTGGCTGAGGGCAGGTCCTTGGCTGTGTGGATGGGTTTTTATTACACCATGTTCAAGAGTTGTCTGAGCTGGAAAACTCTCCAGCTTCTTGTGGTATGAAAGGTGTGCTCAGGAAAGAGGACATCTGCAGAAGGCTCTTTTCCCCATCACCTGTGATCACTTAATGGTGGTGTGGCAGCTACAGCAGCTGCCTGTGGTGTGCACATGTGAATTAGTGCAGAAAGCACTCGGAATTGGGAGGGGGGAGTGCCTGCAGGTCAAGATGACCAATGGCTACCCCTGTTGCTTCACAGTCTCTCTTCTACTTGTGTTCTTCTAAACTGGAAATGAGCAGAGAGGATGAGTACACCCATCTGAAAGGACTCTCTTTCTATTTTAGCTTTAAAATGCATTCCTTCAACCTTATTGGTCCACAGTCATGCAGTTGTACTTTGATCTCTGTCAGCATTTAGTTGTCCTCCAGAACAATCATGTTAGACTTGCTCAACGTACCTCCTGTAAAAACTAGTCTTGGGATAGTGGACTATTTTCTCTATTTCAGAGATGTAACTGAGACAAAGACTGATCGGAGGCTGCCTTACTGAAATCTGTTTGGCTGCCTAATTTCCCATCATTGGTGTGGTGTCCCAGAGGCTGTTGGAGAAGGATATAGGTTTGAGCCTCATCTCACCTGTAACAGCTAGATTCTTAATCACTGAAATATCTTTCCTCTCAGACACTAAACCAAAGTGTCTTCATTCTAGTTTAGGAGGATTTATTTATTTTTAAGGTTGGAGTTATGCATTTAGATGCATAGATACCTAAGAGATAAGAGGAGGTCTATCAGGTAAGCTGTTGGACTGAAACTAAAATCCACAGGTGAAGCTATGTGCTTGACTTTACTCCTGGCTTTCCTATTGGCTTGCTTTTTTTGACCCTGGTCGAATAATTTGACCTTTTTTTCTTAGGTTTTTGCTTTTCTATTAAAAACATCCATCTGCTGGGCAGAGACAATCTGTTTGTTTATTCCTTTTCTTTTTATATTCTTGCACAACACTAACAGAAAAACTTTCATTTGGGGGTGTGTAGGTCAGAATTGAAATTGCATGCAAAAATATATTCCAGTTATTAAAAAAAAAAACCCAAAGCATCCCTTATTTAGAAATGTCTGCTCATGGAAATATTTCTTTTCAGCCAGTGAAATTCAGTTTAGTATTGCCAGGCTTTGAACAGTAAGAGTATGCAGATCAGCAGCACTGATTTATGTCCTTCCAGAGTTTTATGGAGTATTCCTAATTCAAGTGGTTTTCAGAAAGGTTTCCGTAGAAGGCTTGCTGCTTCTGGTTTGAGTGGAGCTCTGTAGACAGCTGAATTTCAAGCCCTAAGCTGTTAATGTATTCCTTAAAACTGTATCATTTTATTCTACTTGGATATTTATACAGTCCTTATCAACTTGATATGATCTTGGCCTTACGGAGGCAAGCACTGGATTTCCCTGGGAAATTGTATGGCAGTGTTGAAAGTGGAGCTCAGACCACCTGAGCCTCAGACCAGTGTTTGGACCATAAATAATGCTGCCTTCACTGCCTGGAGAGATGTCTAAGTTGTTCTTGTAGCATACTGTGATGGTAAACTCTCCTGCTTACACCACTCATGGTTGTTTTCGCAGCACTTAATTGATTGCCAAAAGTTGGCAGACTGGACAACACCTGAGTCGTGTACCATCCCGTGGAAATGGTTGGAAGATGTCAGCTTTTGTGATGTTTATCAAAGAGGGCTCATTTCATCCTCTTCCTTCCAGTTAAGAGTTAAGATACAATGATCATGGCAATCTGCCATTGTATTGTCTATATGGTTTCTGTTTGCCAGGATAATAATCATCTGGACCCTCTTTCAATTAAATTAGCTCAAACAATGAACCATATGAAAATTGCACTGGGACTTTAGTGCAACTGATGCGTTCTTTTGGGTAGACTTGTACAGTCTTGTGTTTGCTTGGGAGACTGGTGGGGAGGGGAGTTCTTGGGCCTGCCGGGGGGAGGCATTTCTTCATACTTCAGTTTTCTTGGGCCGAAGTCTTAAAATTGCAATTTGAAAAGGACTAGGCTTTTTAATAGGCTACCTCTGTTTTTACTGTTTCTCAGCAGAAATGGAACTTGGAAAAAAAGGCTTTCATCTAACGATTTTTCCTCTATTTCTGTATATTAAATGAATAAATGAAGCTGGTTGTTACTACCATAATTACTCAGATCATAACTGGTCAGTGGGAAATCGCTGTTAATTACTGACTTCTTTTTGGTCATCTTTAATTTTTCTTAGCTCATGTATGGCTTTATTGGTTTTTGATAGATCAGTACAATTTTTGTCTTTTCCTTCCACCAGTAACTACCTGTCTACCCTTGCATTTCATACCGCACCCTTTACTTATTTTATGCTTTCTTCTTCCCTTCCTTTTGCCTTTCTATACAGGTAAAGATCCAAAATAGATGCTTACAGAATATGAGATAAAATAGGGAACAAATTGCAGAAGAGGAAAAGGTTTAGTGTACTGTCAAAGCATGTAATTCTTTTGCCTTTCTTCAGACTTCTGTGCTGTAACACGACTTGTGAATGACTTGTTGAATGGTTATACAACCAGATTTATTTTTTCTAGCCTTCTGTATGGGATAGAAGTTAAGTAAATTGTCTTTTCTCAAACATATGTGGAAAAGGTATATTGCCATGTTATCAGCCACACTTACATGCTCCCCACAGTACCAGGGGAATATTTTTTCCTGCATGGTTTAGGCAGTGTTGCAGGTACCAGGAACCCCTCCTGAGTCATCAAGAAATTTGCAGACAAAATTTTCCAGTAACCTGCCTGTCTGTTTGTCAGGAGATGATGGAGAAGATGTAGAAAAGATCTTCCCTTACGAGGGGACCAAGTTGAAGCCCCAGCTGCTGATTTATTTTTGTCCATACACATTTTGTTATGTAAAACATACACTGTAGGGCCAATATGATTTATCCTCGCTGAAGAATTTTGCAGAAGAGCAGATTCCATTTTCTTTATGGCTCTGAGTTGATAACATCAGTTACTCACACTTCAGCCAGATATCAAAAACCAGCAATGTAACTTCAGTGTGGCAACCAGCAGAAGTCAGAGGATGACTCTTAATCGTGTCCCAAGCAAGGATAGAAGTGTTTTAAAGAAAATATGTCAGCAAAGTAGAGTGGTTTCCAACCAAAAATACTTTGTGCATACTTCCCAGGTGACAACTTCTTCCCTGTCATCATGACAGTGCCTCTTGAATCTACATACTGGCCTTCAGGAGGTCATTCATGGGAAGGAGAAAGTACAAGGCAGCTAGGGGATCCAGCTATAAGACGATCCAGTTTAGCTGAAAACACCTCATCTTTATTTTAGTGCTAGCTACTAGGCAGCACCAGGGTGTTGTGCACTGGAGATGGTGTTGCATGAATATGGAGAGGACAGCTTGAGCCTAGCAAAGACTTTTTCAGGCTGCAGTGCCACCGATTCTTCTCAAGTGAAGCTGGGGAGCATGTGTGAGGGGCATTCACATAACAATTGCCCAGTGCTGAATAGCAAGAAGGGCAACACCACTGTGCTGCCGTCATGCTGGACCTCCACCACATGAGCCAGCCGGTCAGTCCTTCCCAGCTCTACCAGTCATCCTCTTGGTCCTCCTGACCTGACTCCAGGTGGCCCTTGGGTTAATGAATAGTCTTGTGTTTGTTGCAGGAAACCTTGAGTGACCCTCAGAAAATGATTACCAATCTCTTTTTTTTTTCTAAAGGCTATTTTGATTAAATGGCCTGCCCTGCCACACGCGGTGCAGCATGATGTTGCTTTTGTTCAGAGTAATCGCTGGGGATTTGTGTCTCCATGCATCCACAACAGTGTCTTCTGCTGTGTTCTGTAATGACAACACTAACTATAGTGGGAAGAAGCTGGAAAAAAAACCCCAGACAACAAACCCCTAAAACTCATTAAAAAAATGGAGAATCGATATCATATTTTTAACAAGTCTCATTGTTTTTATTTTAAGGGGCTGATGTATGATTGTTTTTGTTATCTTTCACTACTCTGAAATACTCACTTTCCTGTTATTGGAGGCTTTTTCAGACTGCTCAGTTCATATTAACATGCTCAGTTCATATTAATAGGAAAATTATGCAGTTTTTGTACAGTTCCATTTCTTTCTTCTGCTGTTTTCTTTTAATTAATCTGCAAGAGAGCCCAGCTACAACAGATAATTCGTGGCTTGTCAGGTCAGGTGAAGGTAGTTCGGTGCAAAAGGCACTTTAACAACATGTGGAAAAGCTTCTATGCTAATTGGATTGCAATACCTGTGTTACTGCCCACTTTAACTCAACAGAATCATTTTAATCTGATTCCCTCACTGTTACTTTACGCTTAGAATTTGTGGTAGTCAACCTTTTTTTTGCAAGAAATAAATATTATTTAATTATCAGAGACTCGCAGAACTGCTGAGGTTGGAAGGCACCTCATCCAGTCTGCCCTGAGGCTGCCCTCAGCCTCTGCACGGGCTGATGCTTGGATCGTAGAGCAGTTGGGAAAATCCAGAATTCAGTGATCTTGATGGGAGAGTATTACTTTAAATAACTAAGGTGTGGTGGGGGTTTTTTAATGTTTAAATTCTGATTTGCACACATATATCCTCCTGCTGAACTTAATGGAAATGTGTGTGTACTCTTCTGACCTAGGACGCCATTTAGTCTCTGTATGCCTGTAAATGTAGAGTGCCTTGATTTTACTAGAACCATCTAGTTTGCTTTTTTTCCCCTTTCTCATTGCCAAATCATTTTTTTTTGCCCTGAAGAGAATGGCATTGCTTACCTGTGAGCTCTGCTGCTGCAGCAAGTTGGAAGCAGGATGCTGAAGGCATTCGTTGGTGCTTACTGAGTATGTCTGTGTTGCAGTCATGGAAGTATTTGCAGTGTCACGCCAATATACACTATCTATTTTGGTATATACAAATATACCAAACCCAAGTTATTCACAAGCTGATAATACTCCAGCCACAGTCTGATGGGATTCATAACAAACTAGTGTACTGTGCTGCTGCTTGAGCTAATTTATGGTGCTTATATTTATCTCGCAATCATATGACCATGTCCTTTACTCCTGCATGACAGGCTTCTAAGTGGGTTGTTTTGTTTATTCTTTTTCCTAGGAAAAGCCCTTCTTGCTTAATATTTTGAACTTCAAAAGCCCTTCCCTCTGAGGACCTTATTCTTTGGTCAGACCCGGGTGAGGTTAAGCAGCGAGCTGGTTCCCTGGGGAGCACAGCAGCTTCTGGCATGGATCTCCTCCGCTCCCTGCTGCAAGGGTCCTTATGCAGAAAATGTCTGTCTTTCAAGAAAGCACTGTCCTGGGTTTTACCTTATCTCACTTCAGTCAAAAGCACTTAGGCACATGGGGGACGTCGGGAAACACACAGCCCCGGTTTTGAATCATAACCACAGCACTGCAGTGTTGTCATGCGAAGGAAATGAGAAAAATAGATAATCGGGTCGGAATTATCCAGGAGTTTTAACACCACGGGGATGCTGACTTACGTGGTAGGTGGTATTTGGTTTTCTACTTTCAGTGCAAGAATGTGCTTTTAGCAGCCCAGTAACCCTGCGCTCAGGAAATGGTTTCTGTGTTTTCTTACTAAGAAAACGGCAACGCAGAATGCCATGAGAGCCACCTTTTGTCCCTGATAAGCAGTTAATGGTTCTTAAAAACTGCTGAGTGTGCAGGATTTTACAACTTCGCAGAACGTGGCAGTGTCGAGGCAAACCCAGCTCTCTTTATGCCCCGCGACCCGCTCTTCACGTGCCAGGCTGCGAGGACTCGTAGCCATTGTTCTGATTTACGTTACCCTTGTATGTGAACGTACAACACCGCTTCTTTGTGTCTTCTGCAAAAAGCCCCGCTTATGTGCGGTGAATTGTTTTGACAGCTGGATTTCCGTGAGCGGTGGGGAGAGTAGCGAAGAGCTCCCGTCTAGACCTACTTGCAGAACTATTATGGCGAAAAGAATAATCTTACAGGAGAAGTTCCTATTTCCGGGACCTATTTGTACATTCTGACTCCTCTCCGTATAATAGGATTACACATTTCTTATCGCAACTGCAAACTGGATGTGTGCCAGCCATAAACTGTGCACCATGTAACAATATGATTGCAGGCGATCTTTTTTTTTTTTTCCTCCCCTTCTCTCCTTTTTTTTCTCTCTGTTCCTTCTTATTCTGGGTTAAGGGGAAGAAAAATCATAATATTAGACAGTGTAGGATGAATCACAGAGCATCACTTAAAACATTACTATACCCTAGCATAGAGAAGCAAAACCACTTGACCAGTAGAAACTAATTACAGACAAGAAGTGTGCCTTAGGAGAAAAAGATACTGATGTTTGAAGTGTGTTCCTAATGCATACATTTGAATCTGAGGGGAAGAATTAGGTTTCTGTTGCTTTGAGGGAATCTTCATCTATTCATATGGTAAACATGGGAGTGACACCTATAGCTGAATGATTGTGGACAGGCACTCATTGCATTGCGTTACTGTTTTCCTTAACATGTGGGTTTGATTTACATAGTACTGTGGCAGTAATTCAGTCTGCTCTGCAGTGTGCCGGGCTGTAGTATTTTGAACAGATAAAATAATTTTGGCCTGAGGTCGCTTAAAGCAAAATAAATGCTGGAAAGAGAAACTGAAGCATGTGGTGGCTACCTTTAAATAGGTTAAAAAAATAAAGAGGGAGAGGGAAGAAGCCACCCCTATTAAAAACAAACAAAAAAATTCTAAAATAGTCATACATAATCAGAAGTGGAAGTCTTTTATGGTTCCTGCAGTTAAATGTTGCTCTAGCCATCTGCAGAGAAATGTGCATTCCTGGAGCCTGGCCAGACTTCAGCATAGTATTGTGAGGAGAAGACGACCCAGATTGCCCCTCCTCAGTGTCCGCACCAAGCACATTCGCTATAGCTATTTTGGGGTTTTTAAACTTTGGTCTGGGAAAGTGCAGTACATCTGCTGAGATGAGCCGCAGCAGCCTTTCCAGAGGTTCAGCCTCTTGTTGAAGATGGGCTGAGCTATGAACAAATGTGGCAATGTTAAATGCCTTTTGGGATCTGCTCTACATCTTGAGGCTGCAAAAATACAAATGTCTTGTCATTTGCTAGCTTCCGTTTCTGAAATATGTTTTTGCGAGAGATGAGATGGTCATCTTTCCCTTGCTGTTGGGACTAGCTTGCAAATTTTGGGCAGAAGAAGAACAGTTTTAAATAGTTTTGTTCCTCAGTCTCAATTTTGGAAGGAGGATAAAGTTTTGAAAATGTTTGCTGGGTTATTTCAGCTATGAGGTCTTGTGTTTGTCCTGGATCCCTCTTTCAATGCATCTTTCCCTCCCCGAGACAAATGTGAACTTAAGAAATGTGTGCGTAGGATGAAGGCTGTACTGGCAAGGATGCCGACCTGCAGCCAGCCTTGGTCAGGGAGAGCCATGGTGCTTTCTCTCGCCTTGGTCACACATGTCAAGGTAGAAATGGTTTGTGCTAAATAAGTACATTTGATGTCTTACTGAGGAAAACCTGCTTACTGAGTTGGTAGGAAAAGGAGTCTTTTTAACTGAATTGTGCTGGCCATTTGCAGGAGAGTCAAGAGATTTTAATCAGGGTTGAAATTCCTTGCTGAGTGCGTCATACAGAAAGGGACTCTGCTCAAGTCAGATAGGAAAAACTCAAGTCAAAGCTATGGCCACCAAAGGCACCAAGCTCTTCTCAAGCAGGCGCAGGTGGCATCTTGGCTGGGCCAGTTGCTGCCGTGTTTTTGGCCCTCAGACTCTATTTAGTAACTCAGTTACAGAAGAAACTTGTCAAATGGAGTTGTAATAGTCATAGTTTTGAGAAGGGGTTTTTGGAAGCGTAGGGAGGAAGGCTAACTCAACATAAACCGGTTTCCTCTGGGAGGAGTTTTTCTAAGTCCCAAGTCCCCTTCTCCCACCCTGAACCTTAACTATGTTGTGCCTTTTTGAGCTGTTTGAAGTAATTCTGTTGGTTGTTGAAGTTCTAGTCACACGTCCATAAAGTTTCTCTAAACTTTTAATATGTGAAGCTCCAATTACATGTGCTGTTAGATTTTGCACACTAAATACGGTTATTTCAGTAATTGATTCTAAAGGTGTAGGTGTGAGGTGGATTGATATACTTAGTCTGTAAATTGTATGTAGAAATTGGAAAAAGTCATCTGCATTTATTTCAGTATTCAAACACTGTTTCATTCATTTATTTTTAAAGCATAGGAAATGAGTGTTTAAAAATCCCTACCACTAACAGAAGAGAGTTAGCACAAAAGTATATTGGGAATTTAATGTACAAGTTAGGAAATTAAAAGTTCCTGCAATAAATGCAACTCTGTCATATTACAGGTATACTGCAACATAAATTTCCCAGCCTCTACAGCAAGATTGAATTCTGAATGTGTGCAAGATGGTTGACGTAGAGTGATTATGAGAATTACAGCCTTGTTTTTCCTAACTAGTTCATTTAAATTCTCAGCCTTAATGTTCTGTTAACCTTCCATTTTCCTGCTAATCTGCTTTAGGAAAATAAACAAAGTACAGACTTCAAGTATCCTGCAACTCCAAGTGATGTGTACCCGCAGGCAAAGAGAGAACGTTAGATTGCAGTAATTTTTTGTGGCTTTATCAGTGGCCACTGATGTTAATGTTAAAACATTCCTTGTCTTCATGGAAACAATCAGTGGACCTGTTGGATCTGGTCTCCCTGAGACTGGGAAATTGCGACAGAAAACAGTTACTCAGTTGGAGCACATATAAAGCATTTTTCTGTCTGGCATAAGTGAGCTCAACCTTTGGGGATGCTGGGGGCAAGGAAATGGGTAGGAGAACCCAGCTGTGTGGAGCAGGGTGGAACCACTGCATTTCTTGAGAAGTAGGATCGATGGAGGGGACTACCGTGTCCCACTCAGCCTTTAAGGTTCTTTCTAAGTCTGCAAACTCATTGCAGATACATCCCCGTCATGTTGACTGAACACATGCTGGGATCGCTCTTCTGATACAATACTTAAAAACGTAGTCCATCTTTTCTGGGCTTGTATTTGCAATTAACATTTACTTTGGTGCATTGTACAATTTCCCACTTGCATAAGAAGCCGGCACACAGAACTGATGAGGTTTGGAGTCACTTCTGAATGTGGGTCACCTTTTGTGTGGCATCAAGCTCTATGTGGTGCTGGGAAAGCTGAGAGCCAAGAGGAAGAAAGTTTCAGAAGTAGCCTCTACAAACTAGTGGATGCCACTGGGAGATGGAAAACTGATTCTGCACAGTAAATCTTTGTTATGTCATATGCAATGCAATACTAGTTCCTTTTAGAAAACTCTTGTGGTTAAACACTTCTATCATGTCCTCACCACCTGCTGGAAATGCAACACAAAAACGAGAATAACCAAATCTTAAGTTGTAGCAGCTAAACCTGTCTCAAATAAAACACAAAAGCTATTGTTTACGATAAGTGTTATCTGATTGCTGGCAGAACCTGTTTTTATTGCTTTTGTGTATTACAGTCTCTTGTAATTTGGACAACTAAAAAATGTGTTCCTTTTTCCATTGCACAGTGAGATTTGTAAATAGACCAAAGTCTATAATTATACTTAGGATTGGAGAGCATATAAAACATAAAATGAAATTGCTTGGTTTTAATCTGAAGTAGCATCACATCAAATTTTCTACTTTTTTACATACCTTGGAACAAATATTTTTCTCATTCTTTGAATATGTCAGAGGACATTTAGGGACTATCACAAAGATACTCTTTGCAGACTGTTTCCATGTACTTGATATTTTCAAACGTTTGCACTGAAAGTCAAACACTGGGTGCTTATTGTACTGGTGGTCATGAAGGAAAGCTATAAAGTGCAGTCTGACAAGTGTCAATGACTATCTGGGGTGAATCTTTCATTTCAGCACAGAATTGGGCCTTTTCCCCTTCTGATTAAAAAAAACAACAAACAACAAGCCAAGTGCAAATGGATCTTACAGTTCATTTTTTTTCTGTTCTGTCAGTCTTCTTTAGAGCTCATTTCCCCCCCTCCCCCTCCCCCCACATGAGGAATGAAGAACAGAAAACCCCAAATTATGTAGAAAATCCTAAGTTGCAGTTGTAAAGTCACAGCTCAGATACATTTGTCTGTATATTTTTGGGTGCTCTTGGCTTCATGCCTTTATTATTTATTTACAGTTTATAATACACTAACTTTTTCTCTGGGGATAGAAGAATATGCATATATTATTTCCACCTTTTGATTTTGTCAGATAATGTCACACTTCATGCTTTCAGAGCGTTCGACAACCCAAACTTCCTAGCAGTCCCAAGAGTCAAGAACAGGAAAGCGTGATCCACCACACACAGGCTTTAATTTGATACATGGGCTGCCCTGTTCTGATTTTGTGTGCTGGTGGTGCTGGCCAAGGCTGGGCAGCTGTGGCATTCCTGCTGGCTACCTCAGACACACATGTTCATACCATCTAGACCCAATGAAGGGAAACCCTGAGATGCTGGGATGTTGGCTCAGTGAGAGCAGCCTGCTGTTGCTCGAGAGAAATGGTTTTACTTATCTGTAAAGCCTGTGTGTTGCAATCCCCATAACACAAGGCATGAGGCTGCTCACCAGAAGAGGGATTTGATCTGTGGATTTTCATCTTTTAAAGCCGTATCTGTACTGGGAAGGTCAGGGTATGTGTGTTTGACTAGGTAGGAAGTAACCTTGGTGCATGTGCATGCGGGACAGGTATGAGGGCAACACCTTTACCCTCTGCAAAAGCAGGGGAAGGAAGGGGAGGATCCGTTTCGAAAAGACCGTTTTTGGAACATGCCAAAAGCACTTCTCTGCTTTTGAATCAAAAACAGCAGAGGCTAGGCCTTATGAAAGAAAATTTTCCTCCTTGGAGTTTCATGACCCAAATTTCTTTTAACCCAGAATGCTTTCTCATGCTACAAGGTTTGGGCCATTGTGATTGCTTGTCTTAAAAAGGGGTATTTTTATGGAACCTAATCTGAATGCTCACCGTGTGTATGGAGGAGCATATTTGACACAATTTGAATGCTAGATCTGTGAAATCTGGTTTGCCAGTATTTGTTCCTCAGACTCACACATGCCTTATAGTAACACAATTACTTGAATGGATGCAATCATGATGCTGGGTCAAAAAAAAAGGATGTCCAAGAGTAAAAGGAACAGGTTGGTTTGGGCTCTTACCAAGGATGACTAGCCTACTTGTGTCTTTTGAAGTTGCAGCTCCTTCTCTGCTAGCTAAAGCTAATGGTCCAAGATGGATCCATGGCACAATGATGGTATCAGCTCAGCTGGAGGGAGTTCACAGATGTGTATGCACCTTGTCATGCCATAAAAATGAAGTGGTACTTGGTGAGTAAGATTTTAAAAATTACAGACTTCTCAGGTACATGGCAGGTATGCCACAAAATGTAAGATCACAAGGCACCATGCAGATTGAGTTCTCTGCAAGGTCAGGCAGCAGCTGTCTTACAGATGCAGTCCAGATATCCCTGCCAATGTCCAATTTCTGTCCCTGAGTCCATACTACTAGCTAGTAAATTTATCCCAATACTCTGGAAGAACATGAAGACTAAATGCCAAAGTACAGCATGCCCTTAGAAAGAGGGGGAGCAATCATGGTTATTGTCAGGTCTTGAAGGTTCGCTTCTTGCCAGGTTTGCTCCTGTAATAGCCAGGAGCTAACCAGAGGTCCTAAGGTAGACCTGGGGATGGACCTGCTGTACACTACTTTATTATTTGTCCTCTAGAGAACTGAAGTGCAGGCTGCTACCTCAGCTCTTCTCCTTCATTTTCCGTTTTAAGGACAGATTTTTCCTTCACTTTTCAGTTTAAATTGGAATTCTTGCATGATTTCAGTCTTCCGTCTGCTTTGAAAGGCTAGATTAGAAAAGTAATTTAAAAACTTCTTTGTTGTATGGGATAAAAATCTCTTCCACTGTTAGTTTGCTTCTGGTCTTTTGCATGTGTGTTTCTGCTTCTGATCTGTGTACCTGACCTGCAGAGGTGGAATTTGGACGTGGTTTTGAATGCCTTGCTATGATGGTGTGGTCACCCCTGACAGCTATCTCTGTCAACCTGTAGTGGTAGTTTCCCATGCTGCAGACAGGAGTAAATGTCTGAAAAGCAAATACAGTTGTAAAGCCCAGTGAAAGAGACATTAATTTCCTCTTTCTGAAAGTGCATCATCATTCCCATTTCAAAGATAAGGGAATGCATCTGTAGAAAACAAAACCATCTATTTAATTGTGTTTCTGTCAGGGGCATTGTTTGGAAGTGTTGGCCATTTGTGACATATTTTGGAGACTGAAGGACTTTTTATAGAAACTACAGTCAGTAAGTGCAGGAAGTTTTTTTGTGTGGCACAGTCCAGCTGGCTCAGGCAGGGTGATGCCTCTCTACTGAGCCTGCTGTCAAGCCAGTGGGTGATGTGCAGGTGGCAGTTGGGGGCTGGTCAGCAGTCACTGGAGGCCATTAATACAGTATCTAGACATCAGTAAAAATGTACAGAAATAGGCTCCTAGATGGTCTGTTTGACTATACCTTGAGTAAGAATATTCTTTCAAGGTACTTCTGTTACATGTGCCACCATGACTGTCTTGAAGATGGCAACAAAAAAGGTTCCCCAAATATGTGACTGCTATATATGTAAAAGATACATGTTTACTGTTCTAAAAAAAAAAATCTATTATCCTTTTACTGCTGGACAGCTGAAGTTTAGAAACGATCGACATGTAGATCTTACTGCTAAACTGGCCCCTGGTTTACGTGGCATGCCTGGATTATCCTTGCCCAACCCATTGGAGATTGGAATGAATACTCATCTGCCTTCCTCTGGTTAATAGAAAATCACAGCACTAAATATAGCATTAAATCCACTCTTCTTAACATCTCAAAGCTTCAAGCATTCATGTCTAGCTACTCCTAACCCTTATTTTAGGACCTCCTCCCAAAGGCAGGTTCTCTGATCCTCTGATCAAAAACCTGACCTGGCACATGATTTTCTTTGTTTCTACTGTTAAAAAGTAGTGCTAAAAGCTGAAGTGCAGAAGCTGACAGATGTTTGTTGGGTAAGAGCAGTCAGTTCATTGGTAAAGAGGTTCAGAGGTAAAACCTGGATGCAGCTGTGGGGTTTGGGAGTTCAGAAAAGTTTAGTTAAGTGGCTACTGTCCAGGTTGTATTAGTATTGTAGCTGTAGGGTTGAAAGGCTCCTTCCTTATTATCTGGGGCACTAAAGAAACAGTAACTTCAGGGAACTATTGGAGAGAGTCCAACAGAGTGCTATGAGGATGATTAAGGGACTGGAACTTCTCCCTTAGGAGGAAAGGTTGGGAGACCTGGGGCTGTTTAGCCCGGAGAAGAGAAGGCTGAGAGGGGTTCTGGTCCATGTTTATAAATATGTGAAGGCTAGGTGTCAAGAGGATGGGGCCAGTCTCTTTTCAGTGGTGCCCAGTGAAAGGACGAGGAGCAATGGGCACAAACTGAAACACGGTTCCACCTCAACATGAGGAGAACTTCTTTATCATGAGGGTGATGAAGCCCTGGAACAGGCTGCCCAGAGAGGTTGTGGAGTCTACTCCCCTGGAGACTTTCAAAACCCACCTAGACATATTCCTGTGCAACCTGCCCTAAGTGAACCTGTTTTGACAGAGGGGTTGGACTGGATGATCTCCAGAGGTCCCTTCCAATCCCTACCATTCTGTGATTCTGTAGCAGGCCAAGAAGAACTCATAGAAAAGGTGGGATGACTTAGGTGCCCGTGCTGATGTACCAAAGCACATGGAGAGAAGCTCTGCATGTGTCAGAGCTCCCCAGGGTTCAGGCAAGGCCAGGCAGTCCCCCAAGCCTCGGCAGCACTCCTGGCTATACCCTGCACCGTGCTCCCGGGGTGCTGGCGCAGCCCTTTGGATGTTTTTCACGATCTGTAGCCGTGTTTTCCCTAGGCCCATATGTTTTCCCTTTTGTATAGGGCTCTGCTTCCTTGCCTGAGGAACAGTTGCAGACATCTATTTCCCTCATCCTTTCCGAGCCCTTTTCTAAGCTTCCTTCCCTCTGCAAGTCTTTGATATATTCCCTTCCCTTCCTGATCTGAAGACTGGTAAGCACAGCAGGTGAGGAGTGTTAGTGCTGCATCTGCTGCTAATTGGGCTCCCAGGCTCACTCAGATAGCGTTGGCAAGTGATGTACTGAGCTCATCAGGAGCTGGGGTTTGTAGGAGAATGTTCGTATTATGTAGGGTAAGTAGAGATTTGCATGTCAGCTTTTCAAATTGGAGCTCACCAAAATGAGACTGGCTGCTGCTTTCTGCTGTCAGTCTCCCCGTGGCCCCCGTTTACCTGGGATGTCTCGGCACCTTTATGCTATTTAGCCTTGTAGCAGCCCATGAGTGGTGCTGCTGTGTCTCCACCTAGGAGATAATGCCTGGGAGGCCAGGGTTTAGGGAGGAGGTTGAACAACTCATTGCGTTCCGTGGTGGTGGCACTGGCTTAAGGAAATTCCTTCCTCCAAGCAGCAGAAGGTGAGGTGCTGACATATGTTGCGTTTTGCTGCCCCTGCTAGGAGGGCAGCCCCACTGAAAAGGGGGCTGAGAGGCAGCCAGGGAAGGGCAGCCACATGTGGCTTACACTGTCCAAGCACATCTGGCACCACTGAGGAAGTTCTTCCACCTGGCTTGGACAGCACATTCCTTCCTCCTGGTTGCTTGTTCCAGCCCTGTGCCACCATGGGCTTCCCCAGCCTTCCCCTCTTCTGCCGTTTTGCTGCTGTTGCTGATTGATTGTGGATCCTTTAATCAGTGCAATGCAATGCAAAATTACCCTTCTCTCTCCAAAATACAACAACAAATTTGTGTTTCTGTTCAGTAATTTGGTTTACAGGGCAGTGCTTGTGGGCTCTTGAGGGCAGCGCAAGTGTGGAGGCAGCAAATGGCAGGTGAGGGGAAGGCAAGAACTTCTTAGGCTGCCTTTGCTTTTGAAGCCAAGGTATCCGCTAACTACAGCTTCAGTGTTTTTGCCTAAGGTCATGCAAGAACGCTTGGCAGAGCAAAGAACTGAAGTGGGTCTCCCCAGATCCACGTTACCACTCTAACCCCAGGACCGTTTTTCTTCCAGCACTTGAAAATGGTCTGAGCCTCCCATGAGGTACTCTGTGAGAGCTTTTTAGGCAAAGAGTTTGCTCTAAAAAAGCACGACTGTTTGCTTTGTGAGGGGAAGCTCTTGTTCCTGTTTCCTTTCTGATGTATCCCTTCTGTTCTTGGCTTGCTAACTTGATGATATCACTCCCCATGTATTGGGCAAAAGCTGTTTTCCCTCTATTCAAAGAGCCAGGAGGAGCAGCTGCTGTACTGCCTCTAATCTCTAGCTCTTCCCCGCACTCCTGTGGCATGCCAGTGGAAGCTAGGAACAAGGAGGTGCGTGGAGAACACAGACGAAAAAGTGAATTTGCTGTGTCATCCTTGAGTCTCACAAGCCAAGAAGTGTTTTGCTGCTGTTTATTCAGGAAAGATCCAGAGTTTGTGCAGCACGTCCTGGGAATTGCTCATAATGGGATATGGAGCACTCCCAGGCTCCTTGTCAGAACCAGCTGCATCAGAGAAGGTGGAAGTCCTTGCCACCAGGTGACTTTCCTGCAACATGGTGTGGAAAATCAGTCCTCAGTACATTCAGCCTCCTGCCACAGGGTGCCCATATTATGGGTATAGGTACAACAGCACCTTTTTGGTTGCCTCCACACAGTGGAAAAACTGTATGAGCAATTAATTTCCTTTCCTTGCCTTCCTTACAGGCAACTTCCTTCAGTCAGACCACTTCTTCCAGAGGACCATCATCCATATGGGTCTTCAGTGCATAACTCTGCTGAGTTTGTGTATGGAAACACTTAAATTTGCTCTTCTTTTTTTATGTCCTTTTCCGATGATGATATCTCATTCTTTTTAAAAATAGAGTAATTGCTTCAGCGCTATCCACAGCTCAGTCGTGCAGGTGCCTGGGTAAATTATCCCGTGCATACATCTAGTATTCACTCCGGCAGTCTTCCATAATTGACAATTAATTTGTGAATCTTTTTCCATGCTGTTCTTTCACCTTGAGTGCTGGGTGTACTGGATCTCTGCCACCTCATATTTCTTGGATAAAGTCACTGTGGCTTCTTGTCTTACAATGTCTGACTCTGAGCCAGTGCAACTTGTTGAAAAAAAAACCTGGAAAACACAGTGTGTGTTGGAAGATTCATTTTAAAAGGCGGAATAGTTGCTGAAGAACAGTCTCTATAAAACAAAGAGAAAGTAAAAAATCTTGATCTACCCAGATAAATTCAAGGGAAGATGTTTACCAAATAACGCAATTAGTCAATGCCTTTGTCACAACCGTTACTTCTTCATTCTTTTATTGTGTGAAGAGGGGATGATATAAATCATTTTCTTGGATGCTCTGTGTCCATCCCATTCAAATGCATGAAATTCCACTGCAGGGGAGCTTTGATTTCTAACCTTTAAAAGTTATGAGCTGTGACAGAGAAAATTGTAAACTCCCATTTGTTTTGTGTGCTTATGTGGGGAAACTGTGTCTCAGTCCAAGCACCATGAAGCCTGCAGTACCTTAAACTGATTTATGAAGCCCTTTCCTTGATTTGCTTGCAGCTGGTATGTGTAAGTCCAAATTCAGTTATCACACCTGTAGTAAATCAGCAATATATAAATGTTTCCTAACTTGGGAGAAAATCCATTAGTGGCTGAATTAAACCTTTAAAAGACTGTTATTTCCCGAGCGTTAGGTTACTGTAACTTTTATGTGTGATTTTAACGCTTTCTGAAGTGTTAGGCAAACTACAAAGAGCCACTGAGTATGTAGGTGACAGTTGTTAATGTATTTTAAGAATGGTTTGCTTCTCATAAAAAGGACTCTTGTCATGTAAATGTTGATGTACCAGCTCTAATGAGAGGGTTATAAAGCAGTCAGAAGTTGGTGACTTGGTAGGTTGTGTTGTTTCCCTAACCTAAGAGACCATCTCTGCCTTTGTAATACCATTTAGGGTTCATCAGAGACAAGGAAAAAGCTTTAGAAAATGACAGGAGAAATGAGCCAGTATTTGCTAATAAATGTTCCCCTCCTCCATCTTCTCCATCCCCTTCTTCCCTTTGCAGTCATAGGGATCTGAGCTAGGAGTGGAGGGTGGCCCAAAGCCTCCCTCCGTATCCCCATCTGCAGAGGTTGAAGATGCCCATGTGCATGGCTATGCCGTAAACCAAATTACCCAACTGCTCGAGTGTGTCCCATCTCAGCAGAAGGAGTTAGGGCCCCAACGGTGGAGTTGGCTGACTTACTGTGGTGGTAAATCAGGCCAGGCACATGGTGCCCCATTAGATCTGTCATCTAAGCTGCTCATTTGAGCATTGCCACTGTGTTAAAATGGGCCAAAGCTTAAACGGTTCAAGCACAGTAAGTCTTGGGTAGCCCCCCGTGTAACTTCACTGGCGTGCAGTTGGCCATATGGATGCTGCTTGCATGAACCACTGGGCAGTGGCAGATTTTGGAGGCCTGTCTTGCAATTTTCTCTTCTTTCCACTCCTGTAATTCCTTCTCTCCTTCTTCCCTCTCTCTTTCCTTTCCTCTTGCACCTCCCAAAGTATATTTCAACCAACCTATCTGAGGAGGTACAGAGAAGTAAACAAGTTGCATCACTACACTAAATTGCTTTCTGTCCCCTTTCCTCCCCAAAAGCACAGAAGGGAATAGAAGAGGAAGATTAGTTGTGTTGGAGCTCCATCCTGGTGCCATTCCCGTGCCATGGATTGCTCAGCGCTGAGCATGTACGCTTTGTCTGGGATAAATAACAGTGAAACTCTGTCTCAATTTTCTCTGCAGTTTCTCCCACTTGCATTCATTTTAAAATTTCATTCCTCACTCTCATTTTTGCGAGGCCTGCCGTTCCGTGCCCAGGGGAGTCAGGTAAAACATTTTTATTTACTTGTGGTTTGGTTTAGTTCCACTTTTAACTTCTCTCTTCTTCACTTTTTTTTGTGTGTTTTATTCTGTTTTCCAGTGACTTTGGGAGGAGGAGGGGGGAGGGCTGTAAGGAAGGAGTGACATTTATACCATGTGTGAGACGCCTTCAAACGTAAATCCAGCATTAGACTTGTGGCTAATTCTTTCCCTATAAGGTCATCGCTGTTTTTGCGTAGTGTCTCCACCACTGGTTGTAGCCTTGGATCTCAAAAGCATCTACATGGAATAAAGAGCACCAGGAGTTGAGGAAATTTTGGAATTGTGGATTGGCTCGTTTAGGTTATTATTGGATGATGGATTATTTGACAGTTCAGGGGTACCATTCAAGCTACAATTTTGCAGCCCAAAAGCCTTGGCAGCAGCAGTGGTTTAAAGACTTCACCTTTTTTCTGTGTGGTCATTCTCCTCGGCGCCTTTTCAGGCTGCCTGTTCAGTCATGCTAATACTGTAGTTTGAGAGACGTGCCATGAACCAGATCATCAACTGCTCAGGGCCAAAAGTCTGTGCAGGGCCCCTTCAACACAGGGAGGAGGGGAGAAGTAGTGGGGGTTTTTTTGAGCTGCCTCAGTTCACCACTTTGCAAGATGACTCCACAGATGATTGCAGCAGCTCAAACCGAGGGACAACATGGTGACATGCAAGGACAGGAACAAAACCGTAGAGGTTGGGGAGAAGTAGGAAATCCGTAAACCAACTTCCCCCCAGAAATTTTGTCTTGCCACCTGGCAGCTGGGTTTTGATGCACCTTTCTGCAAAGGTTTTTCAAATGTTTTCACTGTGCATCTCTATAATAATATTTACTCCTGCGGTAGCTACCATATTGGTATCTCAGTGCCAGTGCTCTGTAGTCAGTATGTTAGTGGAAGCTCACCTTTGCTAGCAGTTGCTGTGGTTGCTGAGGCAGAGACATTTGGCCGCTGTTGAGCTGAGAACAGTAACCTTTGCAGAAGGCCGGAGCAATAACGTATTAAACCACAGCCACTAAGTCTGGGAGAGCACATCTGTCAAAACACCCAAATAATAAGGTAAGGTAAGCTTCCCCTTCTGCAGCAGTACTCAAAAGGGACAGCAACTGAGAGAGAATTTGCACAACAACTTCCAAATCAGTGACTAAATGGCTTCTGGGGTGAGGATGATGAGTGTTTCCCTACCAATGTGACAGATAAGTGAGGATGAGGAGGAGTTTGTGGAAGAGGCTCAGAAGATCGAGGTGCTCTCAGCCTGATGGTCATGGCAGAACCATGGGCGAGCCCATGTGGGTTAGCAGACCACTAGACTATCTAAACACTCTTAAGGGGCAAAGTTCAATCAGCTTTCACTCCAAAGAGCATTATCAGTGTATAACACTAATCCTATGTAACGGTACTTTAGCCTGACACAGGTACCGTGAAGTAGATTTTGGTGACGTAGATTGCCCTGACCAGTTTAGCAAAGGCATTAAGATGCTGTCAAAGTTGACAGGCCAAAATACTTCCTTAAATTATAGTGCTTTTCTGATTGATGGCAATGAGTCTTTGCCCTGAGCATTTATCAAAAGTTAACATGCCGTGAACTCTGTAATTTTAAAATTACTGCTCAGTTATTTTTGATCTTCTTGATTTTTTTTTAGTTTGGTTGCAGCATTGGTTTGATCTTTTTGAGGTTTGGGGTTTTTTTTTCCTTTCCTTCTTTAGCTATGAACATTGTGCCTTGAACTCGAAATTGCTCTGCTTGGTCAGCTGAGTGCTCAAGTCCCAGTGTGTGCCATGCCAGGCTGGGTCTCAGGGATGGTGCAGCCTGCCCTCAGATAGTACCGGGTCAGATTTCAGCTTTTCCAGCCCCTGCAGTATCGTTTTGGTTGTAATTTTAAAGCATGTGGTAAAGGCAGGAGGGAAGTAATCTGAAAACATTCACAGATCCTCAGATGCGTAGGAGGGTTGCAGCAGAGATGTCCTAATCTTTCCCTTTTCAAGGAAAGAATTAGAAAAAGTTCTGCAGGTCACTCAAATCCTCGCTCTGAAAACGGCAGATTTATTGTGGCTGGAGACATCCTGCTTTTAGGGTCACTGGGAAGGAGAGGGCCCAAGGTTCCTGTTCATGGGCGATAGTCCCATTTTTCCCCACTTCTTTCTTTTATTTTTCCCACCCCTTTATATTGCATTACCACGCTCTTGCCCCCCGCCCCTCCCTGCTGTGTGTGCCTCTCCACACACGTCGTGTTGCTTTTCCCCTGCTGTGCCACTCTCTGGTGTGCAATGGCAGCAGCAAAGCAAAATCGACTGAAATACTGATCTCCAAAGCACTGGCACACAGTGCTTTAGAGATTAGGATTTTAGTGCATTATACGCAGCTGCTAGCAGAGCAGAGCGGTGTGACAAGGAAACACAATGCCGGAGCCAGAGGTTCTGGCTTGGAGCTGTAGCCCCGGTCCCTCTGGGCAAAGCACTTCGTGCTTCTCCTCCTGCAAAACATTTTGGTGAGCGTAGCCGTGGAGGGGCTTGAGTTTACTCAGTAAGCAAAGAGGGATATCCAGGGACAGGTTGAGAGCCTTTTCATCTGAATCATATCTATTATTAAGAAAAAAACAAATCTTACTAACAAACCAGGAAGAAATAAGTTTCTACAGCAGGATTTTTCTAACCTGTTCTATCTGTGTTGTCATTCTTTCTTCTCCTTTGCTGCGTTCATCTTTTTTATTTTCCCAGAAGCTAAGGAAGATCAGTATTTTTTTTCTCTTGATCCCATGGACATGTACGCTCACATGGCAGCTGAAGCAATTTGCTCTAGGTCCTGGTCTCTTCTTCGAGGTTCTTGGACGATACAGGCATTTTGGGAATTGCGGTCTAGGACGGGAACTAGAAGTAAGCTCGCTGCTTGGTTGGTTTCCAACGAGCCTGGCTGGGTTTTGCTGCGCACTTGCCAATTGCCACCGGAGCTACTGTCTGTGTGCAGGTTCGTCTGTAAGTACCCACGGCCAATTCTGGAAGGTGGACCACGGGATTTTTTTATACTTCAAAGAATGCCGTGCTAATTAATGCCCTCAGCTAGAGTCTACTCTTCATTGATTCTGAAAGAATCATTACTTAAATGACATAAAGTCATTTTAAAAACTTGGTAACCTCTAATATCTTTATCAAGTATCAGATAATCACACATTTTTCGGTGTATAGTTTTTCCATTGGCTTAAGGCCACTTAGTTATATAAATATTAACACCTTCTAGTGCTAGGTTTAAATCCTATTTAAAACTGCTTCTAATTCTGTATTCAGAAGGGAAGAGAATAATATCAGGTAGCAGAAGAAATTCTCTCTTCTGGAACAAAGAAATATTTCTCCAGCACAAGCTGAGGTCTGTGCTGCGTGCAGATGTTGGTGAGCGTGTCTCTAGCTCTTGCTCTGTTCAGAAGCTCTTAACTGCTACATGCTTTCAGGGTCCCATTTCTCCTTCTCAGCACCACACTTGGTCCCTCTTCCCTCTCATTTTCTTGTAACTTTGCCCGTTGGCACCACTTTGCCTCCTGGCTTTCTGCTGATTTTCGCTATGCTATTTCTGCCCTGTTGTCTTCTGTTTTTAGTCTTTGGCCTTGACCTGACCTTCAAACCTGGATGAGTTTTCTGTTCTTAAAAAGTGGCCAGTTCTTGGACCTGGATGTTTTAGCGTTCTTTCTTTTCTGATCTCCTCTGATCACTTTATTCCATGCTGTGTGTTTCTTTCCTGCATAATTCTGTGACTTAAACATCCTGGTCTATTTTTCTCCTTTTTGCTTGACATGACTTCCCCGTTGCAGTCATCTGTAACCAGGATTATCCCCTTTTCCTCTCCTACTACCCTGTCGCTGTGAGGCCATGAGGCTCTAACTGCAGATCACCCACTGGTTTCGTGCTTTTCACCTTCTTGGTAGCTACTTTTAACAACAAATTTACTTTCTCATCGCATGCAGTCCTGCACTTTCAGTGATCTCCCGGAACTTAGCTGGAATTTGCAATCTTGCACACTACACTGATAGATTCAGAGAGTATTTCACCCAGCTGTGGTTCATGCTTTGCTCTCTGCCACCTTCTCCCAATTTTTTTTTCCTTTTCTTTCCCTGCCTTTGATTTTGCTACCTTCCACTTATTGTCTTCTTTCAACCTGTCGTCTTTTCTATGTTTCCTACATAAAAGCAGAGTCTCGTAGCTTTGAAGCATCCCACAAGTGGCCATTTGTATTTCTGTTGTCTCTTTTCCCTTGTAAACATGAGAATTCGGCACTCACCCTGCTGAGGTTAGACACAGTGGGATGTAAAAAATGTGAGTCCTTGAGCTAAGTCCTCCTTAGCATAAGTTGAAGCACACACCTGGCTGCTGTGCACGTGGACCGGGAGTTGCATACACATGAGCCATCCCATACCCCATCTGTGTGGCTACAGAGATCACCTCTCATCATTTGGAAGCACTGAGCCCACACTCGAGCTGTGGTGGCTGCTCATGATCTGATCAATGTCCCCTCCGGTCCCCCTGGATTCTGGCTCTGAAGAGCCTCCCCTGCTCACCTTCTGTCTTTGAGAAGATGCTGAAAAAGCAGCCCTGGGAGGGGAAGCAAGACAAAGGAGAGGAAAATATCGGAGGCAATAAAGTGGCAGAAAGGTCAAGAAAAGTAGGGATGAATTACAGCCTTTCATCCGTAGCCAGGAAAAATGCATCAGAGGCTGTCATGGGTGTTTCTCCAGAGGGAGGGTGCAGAGCAGAGAGCTTCCAGTGGATTCTATACCTTGTAAATAAATAAACAAATAAATAAGTAATGTGCATATGACAGAATTGTGAATATAATAGAATTGCAAAATAGAAAATACCTAAATTTTCCATCAAATGGAAGTGTTGTACAAGGGGAAATCCAATTATAAAACACTGCTTTTCACCAGGAGTGGTGGATTCTAGGTGCACAGTACCACTGTCAGGGTTGGTCCCCTGAGTGACGGTCCCCAGTGTGCTGCCAACACACATGTGGCTTAGATGGGCTGTTTTGTCCAGCTCTCATGTACACTGCCTCTCCTGGAAGTGGCTCAGCACCGTGTTCACCATCCCTCGTGTGCCATGTTTTCCATGTGAAGGAACAGGGACCGCGATGCTGGATGCCCGCTGGGGACCTGTGGCAGTGTGATGTGCTGTCCCACGGACCAGAGGCAGCTGTAGCACATGGTACAGCTGGTGATGTTTTTGAAAAGCATGAAAATGAAGATTTGTGTTGGAACTTTGCTTCTTTAAGTAAAGGATAGGAAAAGTCTTGCAGTTGAGAAATTTTTAAACTTGGTTAATCCTCATCAGACAAAGTCATGTTTGTGTGTGCTCTCCCATCTAACATGCATGTCTGACCCGTAAAGCTGCATCAGATCCAGGGCAGAACCGTTGCTATGAGGAAACAGGTTGGATGGGGCTTTGAGCATCCTGATCTAGTGAAAGATTTCCCTGCCCATGGCAGAGGGATTGGACTAGCCAGTCTTTAAAGGTCCCTTCCAACCACACTGTTCTGTGATTCTATGAAAACCATCATGCCAAGTCTTAAGAGGGGCTAATTCAGAGCAGGTAACATGCTGATGTTGGTTTTGTCTTGCCTTGCAGGGAGAGAACGTATAAAGAGGGTCCCATATTTTCTTGTTTATTCTGTGCCTCAGTAAAGCTATTAAGGTAAAATGACGGAGTCAAGCTCAACACCCTACGCACAAGCAGCAAACCTCCCAACACATGCACTAAAGTCTCCTAAAGTGTATTTGAGGTACTGAGCAGCAAATGTGTGTCTTCAGCAGGTCTATGTGATTAAAAAATGAGGCATTCTCTTACAAATACATTTATACCACGTTCTTTGTGAGCAGCCTAATGCCCTGCATTGAGGCCTTCTGCGTGGGCAGTGCTGGTCCTGGACCTGGGGCTTCTTTTCATACAGGGGAGAAGGAGTAAGAAAGGAATGAGAATCCTGTGAATTTATTTATTTAATGTATATGCTTTCGGAAATTGTCTGGTGTGATACTTGGGCCAAGTGGTGATTGCATAGCACTGATTCTGCTTCAGTACTCACTCCTGGCCACCCAAGAGTGGTTTTTTGGGTTCTGCACTTAATCTCTTAATTTAGATGATGTTTTGGGAGGACGCTATGCTAGGTATAGAGCAGAGCTGGTGCTTGCTCTGTACCGGTTGCTGCCTGATGCTGGGATGGATGAGAAGCTGGTCTGCTCTCTGACCTCGAGCCAGCTCAGGAGCAGCTTAGCAATGCCAGACACAGCATGGTCTAGTGGTCTAAAATCCTGTGAGCCAGGGAATAATCTGCAGCATGACGCTGTTTCTCTCTGTGTCCGTCAGGTCCTGCCGCCTGTTCTGTGGTGGGGACTGGTCACCAGATGGCTGTAGCACGGCTGTACAGCATTGGAACTCACTACTGTTTGCCTGTGCCCAGGGCTTCATTTTACAGGGCTCTTGCTGTGTGGGAATGAAGGAAAGCCCCAGGGCTTGCTCGGCGCGAGCTGGACTGGTTCTCACTCTCTGCAGAGAAGACAATGTTGGTGCAGTGGGCTTACTGCTGCAAAGGAGGTGTGGGTGCTGTGGGGCAGGCGATGCTCATACAGGATGAAGTGTCCCATTGCTGTGATTTAGCTGGTGGTGCGGTGAGGATTGCTGTGCCACAGCCATGGGGAGCCCAGCAGTGCCGTTGTTGCTCTCTGCCTGATCTCTCCAAGAGAAGGGCTTGAGGGACGGCCCAAACTGTGCAGAGCCAACAGGTCTAGCCCCAGCCATGTTCCTGTAAAACCAGTTTATTTGTGACTACGTGCTTGGACAGCACCCAGTGTGAGTTGGTAGGCTGTCAGACCTTGAGCTCATGTCTCTACGTATGAGTTCTGGGAAGAGCAGGGTAAAAACGCAACAAGAAACAAAAAATTCTGAACACAAGAAGTGGTTTCCGTGAAAGGATGGAAAAACAATGCCAGACTTTTGCAGAAGCTGGTTTCTATAAAAGCAGAAGGCAGGGCATTGCTGCTCCTTGCACCACTGGGAAATGATGCAGAGAGGTCAGAGCTGTGGGGGCACATGGCATCTTGCTGTTGTGCCACTTTCTGATGGGGATTTCCTGGTCCCAGGCAGTGCTTTGCCTTCTGCTAAGCCATGTGTGTGGCAGCCTCAAAACTAGTGGGATGGGATGGGCGTGGGGTGGGTTGGTCTGGGCATCCCAGGAAACCTCTTCAGTGCTCTGCAAGACTTCACAGCTTGAAGACTGCAAAACTGTGTCTGTAATCTGACCTTTATTCACATACACAGAAGCATCTTTTTTTTTTTCCTGTGAAAGAAAAGTGTCCATTTGCTCAGTATCTTATAGATAGATGCTGTCCTGCCATGAAGTGCTGGGATCTGATGTGGGGAAGCTGCTTCTGGAGGAAAACCTCCTGTGATGGGCTCAGGCAACGCCAAATTGCTTGATCAGATTTTCCTAAGCCAAGGGAGGATCTAAGTGGTGGTCAGACTCACATCACTGCTTCTTGCAGAGGTGGTGATACAGCCATACAAAGGAGGTTTCTGCGTTCTAATAACTGATTAAAGCTGTATAACTACCTACCTTTATTTATTTTTAGTTTTATTTGTGTCGTATGCACACACATACATATAAAAAAACCAACTCTAACAAGAAAATTACATTAGAGAGGGACGCTCTGATGGTTATTTTTCTCCTGCATCTGAAAACAAGTGCTTTAAGCTGGAGGTCATTTCTGGAAATCCTCATGAGCATCAACATCAGAGTAAGATACCCCGTATTTATTAAGCCACTGTCTTCACATGCTTTAGCTATGTGCACAGCAGTGATGACAGCCACTGGTCTCCCTACTTGTTTACTTACATATTTATGCTTCAGATGTACGTTACAGGGACTTTCTTCACTGTTGAGAGGCTGAGTGCTTCCAGAAGGGACTGTGTCATTGCTGTTGGGGCCTTACTGTGAGAGGCTGTAGAAGATGATGAACACAAACCTATTAAATAATGAAACCTGAGACTCCCTATCAGATCACTGTGTGCTGCTAATTCGAGTGTGAGGAAGATGGTGAGGTCATGAGTGTGGGCTATAAGGAGATACCAGAGAGTAAGCAGAGATGGAAGGGTCAGCAGCGTTGGTAGTTTAATTCTTGTACAGAATATACAGGCAAAACCGTATGTTTTTGTGACTGCTTTAAAAAGAACAAAACAACTGCAAAGCAGAAAACTGTCCATCAGAAAGTCTTTAAATATAGACGGAGTTAAATCCAGGTGACATGGATGAGGTCAGATCTGCTCTTTAATGGCATTTTCCCTTTGTAATTCCTGAGAGCTGGGTTTTTTCAAACTGTTGCTTTTTTTTTTTTTTTAATGTTTCTGTGCAGACAGTATATTACATAGGCATTGATTCACTGAGTTTATTTGTCAACAATAAAATGAATGAAATTCTAGAGGTACAATTTCAGCCAGCTGCTGTTGTTTACTAGTGAGACTACCAGTGACCCTTAGCATCTATAAATACTTCACTGTGAATTAAAAGCAGTGGACTATCCACTAGATTTTCTCTTACTCATGCTTCCCAGATATTTTCTTGCTGTGTCTTTTCTTTTTTCCTTATTATTATTTTCAGTCTCATCTCCACTGCTTCAAGAAGAGACAGACATTAAAAGGAAGATTTAATTTCTAGTGAACAGTAGATTTGGTCATTCGTTAAAAGACTCATCAAGTTGTTAGACCGTGTGAAGATTTTTCTCTGGTCTGTGTGGAGCTGACTTTCAGTAATGGCCTTTTAAAGTGAAAATTCAGATTTAAAATATCTGAGCATTATTTTTAGCTCTTCTGAGCTCATCCTTCTTATTAAGGAGAAAGTTGTTAGCAGTCATTGATTAGTTACGATTGAAAGTTCCAAATAGCTTTAGGCAATATTGCAGAAGGACTGCAGTTTCTAATCCCCTTTTTCAGGGTTGGTTGTTTTTTTTCCCTTTTCACTAATTTTGGAGGTTTGATATGGACCAATAAGTCTTTTATTTTATCCCAAGACATGAAAACAAACACTGTTTGTGCTCAAGCCTAGCTCAGCCTTACAAGCCACTGTGAAAAGATTTGCTCCTTGGTAGTCCAGCTGCTCACCAAGTAAATCCAACAGGTTCCTCTGTGATGCTGAGCATCTCAGTCTACAAGATTATGACTTTCCCTTAGACAAAAACTTGGACAACATTGCCAGCCCCACATCAGAGTTTGTCTAGGCTTTCTTTGCTTTTGTTAGAGATTTTGGTTTAGTTGGACGTTCAGCTTTTCCACCTGCTGTGAGTGTATGCTGAGCTTGCATCTCTACGCTCTTTCTGCAAGGAGGAAGGTTACAAATTTGACTTTCATGCAGCAGAGGAAGCTGATGGCTCCTTGCCTGGCCTTGCACCTCTAGAAATTGGTGTGGTTGCTGTTGACACCGTGGGGTCGAGCAAAATCTCTGACAAAAAGGCCGTTTCAGTGCCATTCATTAGAAAAACAACCAGCCAGACGGAGGTGGTTGCTCCGTGCGGGTCCGCGATGGGAAGTGAAGGGAGATCTCACACTTCTCAGGAGTGCACTGTGAGCACCAGACAGCCTCTGTCAACCTCTGCTCATAAAGCTGTTCCACTTTCCATGAGATGTATCTGCATTTATATGGTCGGAGCGAACAAGAGACTTCACTGCCTCAAGATGAGGGCCATCGGGGCTGCCGCTGGCTGTTCTCCCACCTTTATACAGAGCAGAGATGCTTCCAAAACAAAAAACTGGGAAGGACCCACCCCAGAAAGGGTAGGAATACCCAGGAGCATCTCTACTTTAACTAAAACTGAGCCCAAACCAAACATTTTCTTATAAAGAAGAAGAAAAAAATATTAACCTTGTATTTTATGTTTTATTTTGGTCAGCCACCAGTTTTTGTTTGTAAAACCATTTGTTCATACAGCCCCAACAGCTACAGGATTTGAAGTTAATAATCTTATAAACACAGACAGTGTAAAATTTGTATGGGATCAAAATGACATACAATGACACACTGGGAATATGTAAAACAGCCAGGGTTGGGGTTCAGGTGCTTTTCGATCCCAGACAATGGAGATTTTTCTTCACTAAAATACATTTCTCTTTTTCCAGTCAACTGTTGTTACAGTCTTTTCTTTGAACCTTCCTGCAGGGAAATTTTGTCTAGCTGCAGCTTTTCTTTCACTGATGAGAAACACTACAAATAGTGTTTTTTACGACAGGGTAGCTGAAGTAATTCAGAGACTCCCTCTTGCGCTCTGCTCTCATGAGCAGCCACACAACTTGATGAAATGGCTGAATTTGGAGATAGGATTTACAACTGTCCTCCTGAATTTCCTACATTAAAAAGTACAAAAACTGCTTCAGAACTTCTACTGATGAGAAATTCTCCTGAATTCTACCACTTGTGTCTGAAGTTGTACATTAACCTGTACAAAGAGAAGCATCTTCTTTCTCAGATGATCTTTGCCGTATCACAACGAGGACAAAGAGATGTTAGTCTCCAGAAACTTTTGCAGAGAAGCTTATTACTGTTTGGTAGTGTTTTAAAACAGGAAATTAATTCTAAGCTCTTTTGCCTAAATGGCTGAGCTTTGTCTTTTTACCTGCAATTTAAAAAAAAATCAACATTTGTTGAAGGGAAAGAAGATAATTATATAGTGAAATTGTTGCTCTTCTCTTCTTTTAAAGACAAAGAAAAATCCAGAAGAACAGATGTGAATCTGCAGACCTGTAGTATTTAAGAATAATTGCTGTACCCAATATAAAGTAGTATTTTTTTTTCTCTGTAATTTCAGCGTAGTTTTTCTTGTCCATCTCCAGGATGGAAGTGCTTTTTCATAAGCTTTTTCATAGGCTAGTCCATGTTTCCTGAGCTCGATTAATCCTTTTTTTACAAGTGGTATGCTTTTATTCCTTGTGTTGTTATCGCAGCAGGAGGAAGGGGAAATGTGTGATGATGGAAGAATTTTAACGTTTATGTATGCCACACATGAAGTTAGGGATCCCATGAGATTTGTTTGTGTTCTTGTATATGTGTGGATGAACATCTGTAGAATGACAGCTTAACAACTTCCTTCTGACATTATAAAGGGGCCATAATGGTACTTTTTCTTTTTTTTAGTTGGCTTTTTTTGTGTGTTAACTCTTTCATTTCCATGCTGATTTGAAGCCTTGTTCACTCCATCAGTCAATCAGTAAGAAGGTTGCATTGCCTGGGAGTCAATTGGACCTCAAATTTGAAATTAATAATGTCAGAATACTAAGCCTGGATCTTCAGGTAACAAGGGTCTAAATTTGGGCTCCTTCCCTATTATTTCCTGCACTAACTTTCTTGCTTGAGATGCAATCTTTTTCCTTCCCCTTCTAAGCTCATCCTTCATAGTCCGAGTGCCATTCTACAGGTCGTCTAATTGTCAATACATCAACAACCTGAAGATGCAGAGGTGAATACACCTCGCTGCTTTGTGTCTGACGGAGTAAACATAAATTTAAGAGAGTAGACAGATGCGAAAATTCTCCGTGAAGTCTTCAGGCTGTAATGCCTGGGAATGCCAGGCTGGGAAGGGCTCTTGGGTTGCTATGTCCAGTCACTGCTGGTGGAACTCCATCCTTTAATAAACTGTTCAAATTCCAGCTTACAACCTGGCTTGTTTTGTCTCTTTATCTTAGTTGGTTTTGCACCGTGTGAATTAAGTTTGTGTTAGTGGTACACAAATGAGTATAAATGTATCGTGAGTAAAGCTCAGACTGGAAATGAGAAATAGAATGTGAAAGCAGCATTTTAGCAAGTTGCTGCATTAACTTCCCAATAGGAATAATAAAGACCAAAAAGAGAAACCAACCCCAAAACCCCGATAACAACAAAATGCCTCACAATCTATTTTTGAGGGCCTGATCCAAATCCCAAAGCACAAACCTAATCAACTTCCTAATCATTAGAAAGTCTAATGTACTTTCTTAGTAATCTCTGCCTCAAACCCTTAATTTCTGTCTGAGCTATTCCACATCTTTTAGGACATTAACTTGTCTGGTTTACAAATTCTGAGTGATCAAAAATCCTTATGGTTTTTTTCCAAGGGATTAATTACCACATGAAACCAACTGGTGTTTAATGTGTATTAACCGTTTCTGTCTTGGTTTTAATTTTGGTTTTGTCTTCCCATTGAATCTTCTTCTGATAAAGACTTGTCTTCAGAGATGGCGATCAACTCCCATTAACCTCCTTCTCGATAGACTGTGTTTCTTAAGTCTGTCATTTATAAGGCAAGTTTTCTGTGCGTTTGCAGATTTTTTTTTTAGAGAATACTTTTTGATTCAATTTCTTTGTTTTAAAACAGAGACAGTAGTACTGGCTTTGCTAATTCTCTACGCTTTTCCAATATACTGAAGGATTTTATTCGACCTCATATCTGCGACATTGCATAGAAATCTAATGCTCAGTTGGTAATTTATGATAACCCCTTCTTAGCGATGGTGTATTGATTTCCCTAGCCTCTTCTAAGGGAAGAAAGGGTGGCTTGAATATTAGAATTCTCCTACCATGATAGCTCTGTTTAATATTGATTATCGTAACCATATAAACTCTTGAGATCTATTTGATAGAAAGTTGCAAGAAACTTTGAAAAATACATAATAGCTTCCAAGTAAATAATAGAATACCCAGAACTGATACTTCTTAGATTAGGCAATTCAACTCCTGCCCGTAAGAAATAAGTGTTTATGCTAAAAAAAAAAAAAAGCCTGCCATAATTTTCTGCTTGGGGAATTGAGACTTGCTAACAAAGTTTAATATGCAAAGCTGAAAATCTACATTTAAAAGCCCTTTTTATGCAAAGGCACAGCAAATTAGCAATTTTTAATACGTGAATGTAAGAAGAAAAATTTGCTCAAATGGTGTAAGTTGTATAGGTGGCAGTCATTTGGCTCAGCAGACTTGGAGCTCCCGTTGAGGAGCACGGCAGTCGCTGCAGCAGCACCCAGCCACCCTGCGCGACTCTGTAGGGCAGGCACCACGGAAACACCACCTTTAACTGAACCTCTGCAAGGAGCAGAAGTGGGCAGGAGGTTGTCATCAGCAGTGAAATTTGGCCTGGGTAGCTGGGGTGAGTGCTGCTGCCCTTCGGAGAGTTACCATCAGCCTGACCGTGGGGCTGAGGATCTCTGCTCAACAGGTCATTTGAAAACGAGTCGTAAAACCCAACTCGGCTGTAAGCAAACAGCAGGACCTGAGATAAATAACTTCACTTTAATGGCATCTATTTTTCTTTGTAAATGGCTTTAGTGTCTGCTGTGCTATATAAGGCTTTCTGATAGTCATTATTAAAGTCGCATGTAATATATTTTAACCGAATCTAATTTGAGAAGTGAAATGCGTGGAAACAGGCAACCTAGGGAGAGCTCCTACGTCTCCATGTCCTGGCTGAGAGATGCATCAGGCTCTTAGCTGCACTGTAAACTTACCATGCTCCCTTGTGAAACTCTTCAGCTTAAAACTGCTGCTGGAAAGCTATTCTCCTCTTCTCCTGGCTTGTGGTTAGAAGTCTTTTTCTGATTTCTAACTCAATTCTATTCAGCGCAGGTTTATGCCATGATTTGCCAATGTTACTTCTCAGTATCTCTTGTAGACTACAGTTGGGTACCTCAATTCTAGATTATTTTCTTCATCCATGAAAGAAAATAACGTTTTATGTCTGATAACGCTTACCAGATTTAACACCTGCAATGAATGTTTAAAATAGAACCTAGAATACCAAGTACTCAGTTTGTAATGAAAAACTCGAGTTTTTGTTGGAGTAGAAGGCACTACAATTTCCAGTAATAGTTTTGCTGTCCTGGTGCACTTGTTCTGACTCTGCTCATCTCGGAAAACCAGCACTCAGAAGCCACGTATAATTCTGCTGTTTAAGGCTGAATGACTCCTTGCTGGAGTCCTGAGTTTTTATGTGTGACTTGGTGGCTCTAATGGTGGCATTTCACACTGAGCTTTATCACAAGGCTTTAGCCAAACATTTTATTTGAAAACAAACCCTATTTTTATTACAAGGAGTTTTCTTTTTCTGATCTATGAGTAAAAGGTACTTTAGCCAATCTTGTCTTGCTACCCAGCCCGAGTTGCAACCCTGTTATGTATTACCTGAAATTCAGAGAGCTGAGCAGGGCCTCTGAAATAATATGTATTAATTTGACCCTGCAAGTCCATTAAAATAAACCACATGTTTGGATTTTAATCCTGCAAGTATATCCATCAGAGTATCAAGAATATGGAATCAACAGTCATCTTTTCTGTACTTAACAAAAACATAAACGCCCCACATTTAAGGCTGGATTCAGCCTTGAAATCTGGTGATAGGTGAAATTTCACTTCTTTCCCCCCTGGAATTTTGGGTTTGTTTCCTGCAGAAGTTTTAGTATGCAGTTGTGCTAGGAGGTTATTTAAGAATACTCCTGTTTTCAGCTGATTTCCTTAGCAAATAATTCTGGGCGCTTCACTTTGCTTTAGCAATTTCCCTAGCCTCTCCGATAAAATACTAAATAAAATACCCCTCCCCGTAACATTTAGCCTGTCTATTTCATTATAGCAAAATATTGCATTTTACATGCCAAGCCTTAAAACCTTCTTTCTAAAAATGGTAACTGTATTTAATAACTAATTACTCTAATGATCCTACAGAAGTGCTCGAGACCTGTTTTAGTAGTGGTGTCAATTACAACCATCTGCACGATGAATAAAGGAACCGTGGCCCAGCTGTAGAGTTGAAACATGTTGGCATTTTCCTACGGGCGGCCATATGGTACTTAACGAAAGCGAATTGTTCACACTGCAAACAGCCCTGCTCCTGATGAATGATAACGTTTTGTTCTGGAAAATGGTTCCACAAACACGGGGAGTATTTTTAAATGCTGGAAGTGTGTCTGTAAGTGACAGGCTATAAATGGGAAGGTCTTTGGAAGGAGGAGAGGGGGATGAGAAGGGAATTGTTTCGCTTGCCTCGGGGTGTTCTAGCACAGCCTTCCTGTCTCTTAATAGCAGTATCTTTTTTGTACATACATGGCCCTGAATCTGTAAATTTTATTTATTTTGGGAAGGAAGAAGATGATTAGAAATGTAACTCTCATTTGCCATCAGCATGCCCAGGCTTGAAGCTGGTGTGAGCTTTAAAATAGCGAAGCTGAAGCTGTGAAGGATTAATAACTCTTTGCCTCGCCGATGTTCAGTCATTTTCTTACACTTGGAAAAGGAGCTTCAGAGTTGTAACCACAGTAAGTGTGTGAGCACACAGGTTGGGAACAGGTCCTTTCTTCCCAGCACTTGGCGTTAGTCAGGGAAAAAAGGGCAGATAACAGATCAGCTGTAGAAAATGTCTGCCATCGTTTTTTATTAGAAACAGAAAGAGGGGGTTTCTTCCCCCCACACATGACTGTCAAGGAATGACTCAATGAACTCAGCGTGAGATTGATAACTCTTTACCCCCAAATCATTAGCCCCGGATCTGAACAGAATCAACAATAGACTGTTGCCATTTCATGGCTGATAGGCAACCATTTAGGTAATGAGTTTGGTCTCAGTTCAGTTCCTACTATCTGTCTTAAAGAAGTAGCTGCTGCTAATGACCTGAATTGATCATTTTATTAATCTCGGAAATTGATTTTTTTCCATGTGGCTTATTGCTTCTGTACATGAGATGTAATCAGAGAACTTGCATTGTCTGAATTCCTCTTTGGTTGATTAATAAATACCTAATCTGGGGACTTCTGTTTTGTCCTTCATGTTCTGCATAGATGGAGATTGATGATTGTTTCTGAGGCTTTGTGCACAGATCTCACTGAGGTGGTACAGCATTCCTCACCGTGAGGTACTTTCTGCCTTTTGCCAAGAGAGCACTGGTTTTATGTGCCAGCACGCCTGTGTGTTCGCAGGCATTGGAGCTGCTTAAAACCTCTTGATAGATCTTGCAGTAGTTTTGTGAAAGCAACGTAGTAAAAAACCTCGCCAGCCTGTGCCATGCAAGTTCTCATTACCTGTGCACAGAGCTATTTGCAAATCCATAGCAGCAGTAGGTCTACAACTCCAAAGCCGCATGCTTTTGGACTAGAAGCATCTGTCACTTGAGCTCAAAGCAAATCTTTCTTAGCTCTCTACATCACAGGGTGGGTAACGCTGCTGAGAAACCCCAGGTAAGGAAACCGTGGGTCCCACTGCTGAAACCTTTCAGTGCGAAGTGTAAGAATTAACACAGGGACTAAAAAAAGAGCTTCAATATCAGCTGGGATGTTTTCTCGCAGCCTCCTTGTAAGACTCTTTCTATCTGACTCCTCTTCACAAATCACGATCTTATGTTATAGGTACAGCTGAAATGCAGGCAAGCAACCAAGTCATGGTGGAGTGCAAACCCACCGTGATGCCTATAAAGCATTTAGGGCTGTGATCTAAGAGGCATTAAGGAGCTAATTGCAGCATATTGTGTTCTGTATCCTTCTTGCTATTTGATCTGTTACAGCAGTGCTGTCTGATGCAATAAATCTTCCTCACTTTTAATTAATAGTTGTTCATCTGTACTGCAATAATTTCAAGTAATGTTTACATTATAAAGAAAGCATGGGGTGGGGGGAAGATCTTCAGGCAGGAGCATAGTAAAAAAAAAAAAGTGTTTTCATCCAACTGAGAAGGAAATACTGTAATTTGGGAACAACATATTTAGTGTGTGTTTTACAGAGGAAGGCATAGCCCTTCCGTAAGGAGAATGCTTTCTAAATCAAACCCAGATAAGATATGTCTCTAACTAAGCCCTACAGTATTATTTAAGGTGTAATTCTGCATTGCATTTTCTCAAGGGCAGTGCCAGCTTCAGAGGTTCCTGCAGCTTCTCTGTTGCAGTTTACGGCCCGTCCACTTCCCTCCTCTGCCCTCTCACCTTTCCTGTGCAACTCCTCCTTTTTTACACAACCATATTATCCATTAGATCAGAGAAATTGTTGTGGCATAGAAGTGCGGAAAACAAGAAGAAAGGTAGATCCATGGATTCTGAATGTAGAGATGTGTACTGAAGGTGAGGTGATGAAGCTTATAAATATTACTTGTCCAGCACGTAGATGCTAATGGTGTTACAGGTTTCCATGAAGTTTACCCTTGAAGGGAATGAGTGAAAGAATCCCAAGTCACTGAGACTCACAGTATGGGGTTCTGGGCCTGCCTTTAGCCCACGGCACTTGCTTGAAAGGCAGTCTACAGAAAGGAAACTTTTGTTAACATGAGGGTCATAGATCACTGAAATGGGCTGCCCAGAGAGGTGGTGGAGGCCCCATCCATGGAGTCATTCAAGGTCAGGCTTGATGAGGCTTTGAGCAACCTGACCTAGGTAGGGATGTCCCTACTTGTGTAGGGAGGTTGGACCAGATGTCCTCTAGAGGTCCTTTCCAGCCTAAAACATTCTATGATTCTATTTTTAGGTTCCTAACAGCTTGCTTTTGGCCAGTGAAATGTTAATTTTGGATGATCTCCCCTGGGAGGTACAGCAGAGCCATATCTGCTCATCAGGGACTACATCCATACAGTAAACTGAACAATGCCAGGACCCAGGCTTAAGCAATGTCCTACAACCACCCAAGTGTTGTTATAGTTCTGGGTATGGTTGTGGCATCTTCAAAGACCAGCTAAAGAAGTACAAGCTAGATAAATGGACAGTGTGGTGAACTGAAAGCTAGGCCATTCGCTATTACTGTGCTGCAGGGGGACCAATAACCCCATGCACCCACACAGGATGGGGTCGGGCATCTGGAAAGCAGCTCTGCAGAGAAGGACCTGGGGGTCTTGGTGGACAAGAAGGTGATTATGTGCTGTCACTGTGCCTTTTTGGCAAAGGTGGAAAACAGCCTCCTGGGCTGCATTGGGAAGAGCCTTGCTGGCAGATTAGGGAAGGTGATCCTTCCCCTCTACTCAGCCCTGATGAGACCCATCTGGGCTGCTGGGTCCAGTTCTCAGCTCCCAAGTGCAGAGGAGATGCGGACTTCCTGGTGTGAGTCCAGCAAAACGCAAAGTGGGTAGGGGACCGGAGCATCTCTTGTATGAGGAGAAACTGAGAGAGCTGGGATTGTTAAGCCTGGAGAAGAGAAGGCTCAGGAGGGATCTTAGCGAGGTGGGTAAGTATCTGATGGGCAGAGTAAGCAGGACAGAGTCAAACTTCTCTCTGTGCTGCTCTGTGACAGGCCAAGAGACAATGAGCACAAACTGAAATGTGAGAAATTCTGCTTAAACATAGAAGAAATCTTTTTTTACTGTGAGGAGGGTCAAATGCTGGAGCAGGTTACCCAGCACGGTTGTGAAGTCTCCGTCCTAGGAAATACTCAAATCCTGGACCTGGGCAGCCTGCTGTAGGTGACCTGTCTCCGAGCAGCAGGGCTGGACTAAACTAGCTCCAGAGGTGCCTTCCAGCCTCAGCAGTTCTGTGTTGCATGTGATTCTGTGATTCTTAAGGTTTAATAAAGGATTGGGAGTTTTGACAGCTACTGCCACGTGTCAATGGCTGTTCCAGTGATGTGGCAGCAATTCAAGCTTTTCCACCTCCAGGCATTTCTACCTCCAGTTCCATTCCTGCAAAAGATGCTGTGATCTTTGGTGTAATTCCCTCCCAGCATCAGCAGAACGCATCAGGAATTTGCAGTGATCCTCCTCTTCTTCACAAATAGCATAAGCTGTGCTTGGAGAAACTCTTCCTGTCTCCACAGTGATGCCTTTGCACACAATCCAGCAGAGACTTCCTTCACTTAGCGGAGGAGACAAACAAATGTCTATGCTGGAGTATTGAAACAGTGTTGTTTGGTATTTTGGCGTCCAAATTTAGGTTTAATCACTGAAAGTTCCCCTTCCCACTCATGCTTTAAAAACAAATTTTTAGTAAAATGGAAAAACTGGGCCAATGGAAGATATTTTGTTTGGACTTCAACAGTTTTTCCACATACTGAAGAAATGCCTTCTCTGACTGAGGGAGAGCTCTCCTTCAGTTTCCTTTAGGAAAATATTTACAATTGTTGTTTCAGTTTGGAAAGCTCTTCCATGTTATGGCACTTCAGCTACATTAAATATTAAAAAAATTAATGACTGTAGAGATGTGCCACTGCTTAAGAGGCAGAAACTGAAACCACTTATGAATAGTATTGGAGCAGACTAGTGTACTTTCCAAGCAGAGTGAAATGCAGAAATAAATCAGCTAATCAGTAGTTATCCTAGAATCATACTTACTTTTAATAATCTATGTGTACACATCCCAGAGCATTTTAAGGAGAAAAACTTAATATTATATGTATTTTGTAAATCTGAGTTTGTTCTGGATGCCACAGTGTAGTACGGAGACAGACAAGTTTCCATTTGCTTTGTGTGAGTTTCTGCTTCACTTTCTAAAAATTTTTTACTTTATTTCTCAGACAGAAACGGTGCCATTTTTGTTTAGACAAGAAGCGTACAACACTAAGATACCTTCAGCACTTAACAGTGCATTAAGTTATTCCTGATTTGCAGTTACCTTGAAGCAGGACACCAGATAAGCGGTAGGATGCCTCAGAAGTGATGGGAGTTTGGTTCTGCTTTGGAGCATGTTGCTGAAGGGTTGTTTTCATACAAGAGAAAACCAAATACAACAGAACTGAATTTGACACATAGAAGATAGTAATTGTACTTTGTACTGGTTTGTAGGTTTAATCTTTATTCTCCTTTGCTTTGGCCTGGCATGCTGAAGGTAGGATCATGCTGGCCTAATGGCTGCTCTGTGCTGTGGTATAGGTTGGCTTGCACCTTGATTCGTAGAATCATGGAATCATAGAATGATCTAGGTTGGAAGGGACCTCAAAGATCATCCAGTTCCAACCCCCCTGCCATGGCAGGGACACCTCCCACTAGACCAGGTTGCTCAAGGCCCCATCCAACCCGGCCTTGAACACCTCCAGGGGTGGAGCATCCACAACTTCCCTGGGCAACCTGTTCCAGTGTCTCACCACCCTATTCTTCTTCATGAGATGGTTCTTTAACCATGAAACATCAAACCCTCGATGTTGTTTGAATAAAACTACAGTGTAGGTGAATTTGCTGCCATTGGCTGGCCAAATAGAGGTGAATACACATGTATGTTTTTACAATGGGATAAAAGTCACCTTTTCTTGAAGAAACCAGCAGTTGTCGTTGTCTTTGAGTTTTATTCTGATAAGAACTGCTGGCACTGCGGTTGAGGATCATGTCAGCTCTTTATCTCCTTACCCAAAGCTCAGCTTGCTCTCCTGAGTCCCAAATGTCTTACCTTCCTTTGTAATGCCAAGGAGAGCTGTGGTGGGAGGCTTTGTGGTCCACCAGCTCCCAAGCTCTCTGGCTCCTCTTCTGTTTTCTTATTCTGGGGGAGATCCAGCACATTTTGAAAACTCCATAGATGAGTCTGTCCATCCACAACAGACACACAGGGACTCCTTAGGTAGAATAAGACAGCTATTTAGTGCCATGGAGCAGCACAAATTTAAATTTAGGTGAGCAGCAGAGAGCACCGTATTCAAGCAGCTGCTGATGGAATTGGAGTAGCCAAAACTCCACCTGACAGAACGGATGCTGAGTCCAGAGAAAAAGGTAATGATGTTGTGCAAAAGGGTCAGAGAAAGGTGTCGCCTGCTCTTGGTTAACATTTTTAAATTAGTAGTAAATGATTGAATAATTCACTATATTTTTTCTTTACTTAATCCTACAGAAAATTCTCCAAACTAAAGTAATAAACTAAGATATCCTTATATTAGGTGGTGCACACAGAGTAAAACCCACTCCGCAGATCCTGCATGCAACATGTAATGCAGGAAAGATGGGCTGGAGCAGGGCAAAGGGTGGCACCTGAGATGAAACACAACAAGGCGCTTACCCAGAGGGATAAGCAGAAGTTGGAGCGCACCCTGTCAAATAGTCACATCTTCTATGTGTGACACCAAATATTTAGAAAGGAGGGAGAGATTTGCTTTGTCCTGCCCTCTTACAAGCTGTTCTGACGGGGAGTGGGGAGTGTTGGCTAGAGATGAATGGTGTTGGAGCGTTGTGCTGAGATGGGGAGGGCTGACATTGCTGATCTGAGGCAGGAGTCAGCGTGCCAGGAGCACAGAAGGGATGCCAATCCAAAAGGGCACAGGGAGCAAAGATGCGCACACTGATACAATAGAGAAGGGAGAGGGCAAACGGTCTGGGAAAATAAACCCTGTAGCAGCCGCTTAAAGAGGTCACCAGGCTCCCTCCTTGCAGCACTTGACCTTGATGAGGCTCGAGATTTCCAGTGAGGCAGCCTGAGTGACACAGCTGGATCCGCAATGGGGAAGGAGACTTTGTGGGATGTTGTGACTTCCCTGAATGAGCCGAGCTGCATGTGTTTTCATCTCAGGGAACATAAAAAAGCTATTTAAAAATTGATGTGCATACATTAGACCTGCTCCCCAGCCTTTCTCTCCTACCCTAGGTTTCACAAGTACGAACTGAGAAATCAGCGTAAAATTACTTTGAAGGGAAGAAACTCAAAAACACTTCCAGCAGATCAGAAATAGCAGTATCACTTTTACACCATTCCAACAAAATACATAAAATCGACACAGTGCAGTGGCAGCATGAGGACTCATTTGTAATGCACTTAGGGAAGGAACCATGAGGTACACTGGTATGATAAAGAGAGAGAAGTAGACTTGATATAGTCAAAGCTGCATCCAGGTTCCACAGACCAAATCTAACCCTCTTCTTCCACAACCTCCTGTCGCTTTTACAAGGAAAAAAAATATTATTGTGAAAACTGCCAGGGCCACTTTGAAAAATTACTAGAATTTTTCTTCGGATTTCAAAGAAAATGAATCAAATTGGGTTTTATACTCCAGTTGTCTGGTGAAACTTGCAAGGAGGATACTGTGGGATACATGTTGTATTTTTGCTTCTTCATTTGCTTTATTGTTTAGCTTACAGTCTCATATAAATGTCAATGAGAGTGGCCATCCAGAGCTCTGTGGGTGCCCCTGATATATGTGGTAATATATGGGAATGTCACAGATACAAAGTAAAACCAGATAGTTTAACGATCCTGTGAACAGGCATGTAAGGATGGTTTGAAGGAAGGTTGTATTTTTGTTTAAAGCTGATATTTTTAGTGTCTTTCCACAGCAGAAACTGATAGTTAACCCATACTAGAAATTCTAACTGGATGCCTGTTGTAAATGCAACTTACTTTAAGGAAAGAGCTTTTTATAAGGTAAACTTCTCATTTTTAATTAGTTATAAAACTAAAAGCTGATATGCAAGTATTGTCACTAAAGTAATTAAACTGGACTTCAAAAAATGAGTTTAATTATTGTTGCGCAAGTTTGTATACAGATGGCCTTAATTTCAGAACAAATATAGACTATATGAGGTAGCAAAAATCCACCTTCCAAACAACAAAAATTGAGACCAGTTTATTTTTGAAATCTAAGTGTCCAAATCAGTTTGTATGGCAGTAATAAGGGTGGGAGGTTGTTTATTTTCAAATACTTTTTTTTTCAGTGCTAGTTTTAATGTATTAACTGAAAGACCTGTCTCAAACATTTGCATTTTTCCTCCCTTGGGTAAAGTGTTAGAAGCACATAGAAACACTCTTGGACCTCCTGGTCATTTTTCTCAGATTGCCACAAGAAAAACCGAACAAGCAAAGGCAGGAAGTTATTAAAAATTGGAAAAAAAATTACTTAAATGTATTGCATATCTGCAATATCTCGTTTTGATGAAATCCCAGACTCTTTCTCAGTGAAATTAAAGCAGCCAGTATAAAATGTCTGCTTACTCTGCCTTGTGCTAGTCTCCTTTTTCTCCAGACCCCACAGCACTTCCCCACAGCCTCTGGTTTGGGAAGATTTCTGCCCATAGGTGATAATTTCAAGGAGAACTTCATAAAACGTGAATGTAGTTGGTTTGGTTTGGTTTTTTTCTCCCTGGAGGTCTTGAGCAGCCTTTGCTCACATGAACTTCCTGAAACCTCTGAAAATGAAGTCATTTTTTTGTCCAGCTGCATCCTAGTTTTATTATTGAGGGCTATTTACCCATAGACAGCTCTGAAAAAGTGACTGGTTTAAACGGCATCATTTGTTTTAGCCATCTCTGTTTTGGGTTTGGGGTTTTTGTTTGGTTGGTTCTGTACTTAAAAGTATTTTAAGAACCAATTAGCTCAACTGGGTACAGCCCAGGCACGAGGGTGGTTCAGCTCCAGCTCCTCCCAGGCCGAGCTGCTAGAAAGGTCTTCAAGTTTTGGAAAATTCCCTTTTTTTGGCACCTCAGAAATCTCCAAATGGAGCCGTAATTCTCCTGCACAGCAGGAATTAAAGCAAGGAGCTCTTCATCTTCTCTGGGAAGTCTCCCTTGTGTTGCAAGATTTTAACATATAAATATTGACGACCTCATACGGCAGATAGGATGATGGGAAAGTAAAAATAATTCCTCAGTCCGTGACATGACACACAGTGTGAAGTCTGAAGAACATAGAGAACAGCTGAATTGTTTGCACTAAAGGGCGGTTTCTATTTAACCTGCAGGTAGCTACCACCATCACCCTCGCTGCTGCCCGGTTGTAGAGGGAAAAGTGCTTGTAGTTCTGCTTAGTCCTTAGTGCTTGCCCGCTCTAAACCATTTCATTAAATTGACCCCCAGTAGTGGGTGGACAACAAAGAGAAGAGTTAGCTTTGCAGCATGTGCAAGAAAGCCGAGAAGGAGAATTGAAGACCCTGGCTTTCGGTGTGTCTTTTTAATTATTGTGGTCCAACTGGAGAAATCAAAGGGGAGTTTCTACAGAAGTCCAGGGTCATTGAAGTCCTTGCTGAAATAGCAAGGATCTGCAAGTTTCAGATACCTCATGAAGCCCGGCCCAGCAATGCAACTCTTGCCTTCTGTGCTTCTCGTGGAGAAAAAAAACCCCACATATATTTATAAATCCTTCAGTGCTTTTTAAACACTTTTATTCACAGTACTTTGGTATATGCTGCTTAAAGTGGACATGTGTGCAGCCGCATTATCCGCTGCCTGAATGACAAATGGTTTATCAAGCACTGACAGAGCAGCCGGCTTCACGCTGAACCGGGGAAGGCAGCAGCAAGGACTCCGGCTTCAGAGAGATTAACTTCCAGATAGGCAAATAATAATAAACAACAACCCGTAAGCAAAGGACCAGAGAAGAGGAATCGAGAACATAAAATAGAATCACAAATGGACAAAAGGAAGCCGATCTGTATATCTGAGCTTGAAATATGATAAATGAGTGGCAGATTAACGTTGCTAGGCTCCATGACCGCAGAGAGATCTGAAAGAGGGAAACGTGGAGAAGGGCGGTGCAGGAGAGCAGCGAAGACGACAGCAGCCGGCTGAAAGAAGTGGAGACTGAGGTGGGGGCGAAGGGTGCGGGTCCCCAAAGGTGGGATGGGGAGCTGCAACCTCGTGGAGGGTTTTGCAGGAGAGGGTGGCATGGGCCAAGCTATGAGATACAAGGCATGGGTATACCGGTGTGGGTTGTAAGGCTGGCAGAAAGGCAGTAAGAACATAGAGTTAAATAGTTTCGGCACTATAGTTCATATTGCCTAAACAATTAAACCCCCAGGATTTTAAAAAGTGCATTTAGAAGATAGCTGGGAGTTTATGCTTTCAGACACAGGTATTGGCATTCACATTGCTATCAACATGGCTTGATCGAGTTTTGCTCCTTGATGGCAGAAAATGCTGTTGAATTGTTTGAAATAAGCCTTACGACGTAAGGTACCGTTTGATGTAAGCCTGAGCAAGACTGGACTTCTCTGTTCCATCAGAAGGTTAGATGGGTGATAGAAAGTTATCGCCCGCCTGCTTACTCTAAAGATTTGCTCCCAAACTGCTCCCTTGTGTTTAGAGTCTTATTGGCTGGGGAGACTTGTAGGAGCTGGCCATCAGTGGTCATTCCCAAGGGGAGGGATGGGTGTCAGGTGTAATCTGTACTCTCTACTTGGTACCGGGTATCTCTCCCTGTGGCATGGGAGAAAGTCATTCCACAGGGACCTATCAAAATATGGAAAGTTTTGCCGATAATGTCACGGATCACCTGGTAAACTGCGTGTATGAGATCACCCCATTACAGCTAAGGCTTTGATGTTAGTCTGTTGTGCTAATGCATTAATTAGAAACAGTTAATGGAAACAAAGCTGGTACCATCGAAGAGTTAAAGAAGCAGTGTGGCTCGGTGGCTGAATGCTGACCTGTGTCACCATCTCAAACCTTTCTTGTCACTCTGTTCATGACAGTTTGTGACTTCGAGAAGGTCTCTTCCTGCTTCAATTTCTCCATCCAGCCGACGTGGTTTATTCTACTTTTAAGTTGTATTCCATGCTCTAGAGCTGAAAGTTTTGCATCCTTACTATATTTGGAAGAGGAATGAAATGCTAGTGGAGTGACCGTATTTGTTTTCAAAAAATTTGATGTAGAACCTCAACTGAGATCCTTTGCAGTGAAAGTGCCCTGGTTTTTGCACCTCTTCTGTGAGATGGCATTGCTCTTGGAGAATGTTTGTGTAATAAAATACTGTGAAATGACACTATTGCCAAATGAGATTGTGATGAATAGAGCATTTGTAATATTAAATCCATGGGTACTTTACATTGTTATGACAATAATAGTTTGCATTGTTGTAATAAGTTACACTTCTTCTTCTTTTAAAAAATAAATTTAGCTAGACCATAATGCATCTTGGAAAATATGCCCCCCACTGAAATCAGATGTGCATCTCTTGGAATAAAACTACTTTAAACATATATAAAGGTACATTGTTTGGCATATCGTAGGCAATTGTGAAATAAATGATGTTTATCAGTGTGCCTTATGTAAAAGGAGTGCAAATGCGTGGTCCTTTTTGCAGTTCAGGTTTGACATAATCATTGCCATAACTCTTCTGCTTTTAATAAACAAAATTTCATTGCAGCTGACACTTGAAACTTATTAGAAGCAGTCGGGGACAAAGCTCTGCAGTGAGGGGCTAGGGGGTTAAACAGAGCATTTTAGAGACTTTATTTCCCTTTCCCTAATTATAGATAAGGGGTGCCAATCTTGACTTCAGAGACCCTTGAAGGATTTTATGATCCTGCAGCTGCCAGTGCAATTTGTTGAAAACCTTCCATTTTCATAATGGGAGCTGGGATGAGACTCCTAAACCTGCAGGAAAAAGGTGCTTTGACTTAACAGGTGCCATCCATGTTAGAAGGATGATTTTGAAGATTATTAGCCGGTATGACTAAGATTTATGATGCAATCTGCTTTTTTTCTCTTCTGCAGTACAGATAAGGGGGGTTATTATTGTTAGTAGAAATACCTATTAAAATAAACCCCATGAAGCAGTTTCAAGGATTTGATAAAAATGAATATAAAGTTGAAGCTCCCAGCTTATCTTTAACTCAAGTGATTTTCACAGGGTTATAACTCTTCTGGCTTGGGATAAGGGAAGCAGGAGCGTGATTTTTATCCTCACTCTACAATGGAAGGGAAAAACAGATTTTGTATTCCATTCATTAGCACGTTACTGCTCAGGTTTGCAATCTGCATGGGAGAGTTAACGGAGATTGCATATAGGTGGGAGTGTACTTGGAATTTGCATGGGTGACTCATTTTCAGGTTGCAGTCAGCAGTGTCTAAATACCAGGTTCTGCAAGTAGTTTTGGGGAGAGTCTCTCCTACCAAAGATGTGCTCAGAAGAGCTGGAGAAGCCTAAGGGCTTTGAAGAAGCTTCAAAGAACTCCCCCCATGATGCTTTTTGCTGTCAAACGACTGTGTCTTGGGCTTCTAGTCCTGCCTGCTGACTCACCTCCTCCCTCTCTCCTAGTTTTTGCTCTCTTCTTACATCTTAAGACTGCCAGGACTTGATCTGTTGATCAAGAAGAAGTCATCGGCAGCATCAGCTGAAAATTTTGACAATAAAGTGTGTTTTTATGTCTCTCTTGGCAAGTGCATGTGTGTCCGTCTGAGGCAGAATGGAAGTGAACGATGCAGAATTTGCACAAGAACATTAAGATGTGGTATGGGTTTTCTCTTCATTTCCCTGTTTTTATATTTTTGGGGATTTTCTTATTCTCGATTTCAAAGGGAAAACCAAGTCACTTTTCATGGTTTTTTTGCACTTGTTTTTGGAGGTATTCATTTTGCTGTTGCTGATTTATTTTCACTCACAGCCATGTATTCTGAAATTGTTTTCTATACAGCACCTAGCATGACCAGATCACGAGTTAGGTTTAACTAAAAGCTAAAAATTTTAGGTTTCCATTTTTGATGAAAGAAAAGGTACTGGTGACTCAGAAAATACATTTTTTAAAGTATAATTGCCAAATATTGAAGGAATCGTTCATAATTTGTACGTTTAGGGTTTTTTTCTTCAATTAATACCTACTTTTATTTTTTAAATGAAATTGTTTAAATTTGGAAGTCTTTCTGGGCATTTGTGGGATATTTGTGCAGTGTTGGGGTTTTTATGTATATAAATATATACAGCATTTATGCCATCTAGATTTTAATTACTGTTGACTTGGACAGCTAAATTAGTTCAGTAGCTTTATTCCTTTGCTGAGTAAGATGTGTTTGCAGGTTGTACAGATGAGCATGATCTTGTGTCCCCAGCAATGTAATGCTGGAGAACGCTGCATTCGCAAAAATATTATTTTGTCTTTTGACTTGCTTTGTCTGAGAACTTAACCTGGAGTCTAGTGACATTGGTTTGACCAATACTGTTTTAACTTGGCAATGTGCTTTTTATATAGTAGGGGATTTTGTCACCGTTTCTGAGCATTAAGCATCTTGTTCTTCAAGATCTGAGAGAAGCAAACGCATTGTTGTGTTCCCACGGAACAAACAAGTCTGCATTGGTAGAAGTGTTTGGGTTTCATTCCTCAGCATTCAGGTTTTGCGTCTTCCATCAGTCTCATGGTGGGACACACTGATCCCTCTACAACTAGGTTGTCAAATGCAGGGATTCTCATCTTGGTGGAGCTCTGGGATCTTGTTAGAAGCAAAGCATCAAGACATGGCTCTGCCTGTTTTCTCCAAATCCTTTTTGCACCTTAGCAGGGTGATGGGATGTCTTGAATTAAATTTTCAGTTATTTGGTTGAAAGCTTAAATGCTGGGTATCGTCAATACTGGGTGCTCACCATGCTACTTTCCATCAGTAGTCAGCAGTCCTGGCTAGCTAGGGAGGTTCCAGTTGACTGAAGGTTACCAAATGTGACGCCCATCTACAAGAAGGGCTGGAAGGAGGATCTGGGGAACACAGGCCTGTCAACCTGACCTCAGTGCTGGAGAAGACTATGGAGCAGATCATCTTGAGTGCCATCATGTGGCACAAATGGGACAAGCAGGCAATCAGGCCCAGTAAGCATGGGTTTATGAAAGGCAGATCCTGCTTGACTAACCTGATCTCCTTCTATGACAAGGTTGCCCCCTTAGTGGATGAGGGAAAGGCTGTGGATGTTGTCTATCTGGACTTCAGTAGAGCCTTTGACACCGTTTCCCACAGCATTCTCCTGGAGCAACAAACTGCTTGTGGCTTGGATGGGCATACTCTTTGCTGGGTAAAAAATGGGCTGGATGGCCAGGCTCAAAGGCTGGTGGTGAATGGAGTTAAATCTGGTTAGCGACCAGTCACAAGTGGTGTTCCCAGGGCTCAGTATTGGGACCAATCCTGTTTAATATCTTTATCAATGATTTGGACGAGGGGACCAAGAGCACCCTCAGTAGCGTTGCAGATAACACCAAGTTGGGCAGGAGCGATAATCTATTTGAAGGTAAGGAGGCTCTACAGAGGTGTCTAGACAGGATGGATCAATGGGGTGAGGCCCAGTGGTATGAGGGTTCAACAAGACCAAGTGCCAGATCCTGCACTTGGGTCACAGCAACCTCATGCAACTCTACAGGCTTGGAGAAGAGTGGCTGGAAAGCTACCTGGCAGAAGAGGACCCTGGGGTGTTGGTTGACAGATGGTTGAATATGAGCCAGCACTGTGCCCAGGTGGCCAAGGAGACCAATGGTATCCTGGCCTGTATCAGAAATGGTGTGGATAGCAGGAGTAGGGAAGTGATCGTCCCCCTATACTCGGCCCTTCTGAGACTGCACCTTGAGTGCTGTGTCCAGTTTTGGGCACCTCACTCCAAGAAGGACATTGAGGCTCTGGAGTGGGTCCAGAGAAGGGCAGTAAAGCTGGTGAATGGTCTAGAGCACAAGTCTTCTGAGGAGAGGCTGAGGGAACTGGGGTTGTTCAGCCTGGAGAACAGGAGGCTCAGAGGAGACCTTCTTGCTCTCTACAGATCCCTAAAGGGAGGTTGTAATGAGTTGGAGGTCAGTCTCTTCTCCCAAGTAACAAGCCATAGGACAAGAGGAAATGGCCTCAAGTTGCGCCAGAGGAGGTTTAGATTGGACATTAGGAAAAATTTCTTCACTGAAAGGGTTGTAGAGCACTGGAACAGGCTGCCCAGGGAAGCAGTGGAGTCACTACCTTTGGAGAATATTTAAAAGGCATGTGGATGTGGTGCTGAGGAACGTGGTTTAGTGGTGACTTGGCAGTGCTGGCTTAATGATTGGACTTGATGATCTTAAAGATCATCCCTTAAAGAATCTCTTCCAAACAAAGCGACTCTGTGATTCTGAAGCCGAGTAGCTGCGTGCGGTTTTACATTCTCCCCATAGTTTGTGCGGGGAGGTGTGTGTGACATATCTCAAGCAGGCCACTTTTAAGCAGCTGAATGCTGAGACTTCCATTCTCACTTCATGTTTATTAAAAATGACTAGAAAGAAGTTAGAACTTTTATATCTGATATGTGTTATATCTATTATGGTGTCAGACAACTAAGAAAAAAGTCACTGGCTAATGAATCTTAATTGTAACAAAACATCAAATCATTGTCACTTCTGCTGCAGTAAATGGCATTCATTAAATTAATCCACTCCATTACAGAAGTATTTTGCAGAGAATACCATGACCCTACTGCTTCTGTAACAGTAATAAGCTGAACATATCACTGTGGCACTATTAGGTATATTAGAAAGCAGTTTGAAGCATGGCTGCATGACCTGAAGCAACATCAGCCGGTCTCAGGTAGCATGTTTGTAAAAATAAGCTACCTTAATTAGAGACGGGACTAAAGCAGACCCTAGATGTGAACGTTCCTGTAACTTAGCACTGCAGGAAATAAAAAGCTAGATCAAGAACCTCTTTGGCTCCATTTGTAGAGCAGCACAAGCCAAAACAAAGCTTTGACCTTGAACGGGGAAATTTGAAATCTGGATATTGCTCTTTTTCTTCACTGTTATGACGCCCTTTTAGCTTCAGATATAAACCCACCATGCTGCCTCTCCCCTCTTCCCCCCAGTCCTGGAAAACAGAGGACAGCATCGTGCCCCAACACCCTTTTTACAACGCTGCCATCAAAAATTTCTGGCAGGAGTTGCTTTGACTTTTAACAGTGTTCTCTTTCATGCCATATGTGTACATACACCAGCCGATGATATACCGCGTTTGTAACTAGGGAATGGCCTGCTTTATTAAACATCCCCCTTGCCAACAGTAAAAATGAACAGCCACAGTAAACACAGACGCGGGGAGGGAAGAACAGTCCGAGCTGTGTCGCAGCGCATTGTACCTAAGGAAGAAAACGTCAACCTCTAATTGGCTCTGAATGCAGCCCACCTACTTAGCAAAATAGGCTGCCAAAAGCAAATTGCCCCGGTGCTCCGTGTGCCGTGCTGCCTTCCCATTGAATTCAGTCAAATGGGAGGCTTTTGCCTTCATTTTCCAAACTCTCCGTGAGTTGGCAAAAAGCTGTCTTGGGGAGAGCCTCTCCATCTAGAATAAAAACCTCCTGTGGATGCGTCCCCTCCTTTGCCTTCTCCGAGGCTGATGCCACTTCAATTCTTCTCAAAATTTGAAGACGACTGCAGGGGGAAAGAGGAGTGTATTTGTTTTGGGAGGAGGGGTTTTTTTAATTTTTTTTTTTTCTGGGAAAACACATTTTGGCCCAGGAAGAATGAGCGAAATGACAGTCTGTCTCAGAGCTCTTAAGCTACTAAGCACAACATTCAGTGCTTATATGTTGTCGCGTTGCCAGCAGCCGGTATGCAGACGCAATGCAGAAAGGAAGAAATTAATGTATGCCATCCTTAAAACAATTCTGTTGAGAGCCAGTACTTTGGTTTTACTCACAAAATCGTAATCACTGGTTTTGGCTCAACTTCTGCACCCAGTCACTGGGGTGTGGCAGGGATGGTCCTGGAATGCACTACACTGTGGGATTTAACTCCGTGAAGTCCATCGCAAATAGAAGTGGTTGGTTGATTGGCAGGTTTTCCTGCTGGCCACTGAGATTTCCCCTTCCAAGCTAATAAAATTAATTGTCCAACACTAAAGTCTCCTGCGAGGCATTAGCAGTGGAGAGCTGACTTGGGAGAGAAAGAGGTTGTTGGTTCCCTAAAAGGTTTCTGCTAAATACCTTATTTAGGAGGGAACTGTTTTTTAGATGAAACTATGCTTAGAAGCTTAATAAATTATAAGCCTGTCACTTCCATTTCATCACCACTAAATTTCCACCTGCTTCTTCACCTCTGTTTTCTCTTCTCTACATCATAGGTAGGATATTTGTCCTTTGTTTCTTTTTAATGGTTTCAGCTTGCCAAACTATTGGTACATCAGGTCACTCTTGCTCACCTGGTGATTGCATTTAGGCATTTTAAAGATGGAAAAGAAAGGTCAAAAAGAAGACAGGAGCGAAGTAAAGAAAACAAAGTTTTGCAGACTTTATGTTTAGGTCAGTCTTGTTTGGGGGCAGGTGAAGGTTTTGGATGAATTCTGACTTTAATGTGAAGCAGAAAGCAAAAGGGACCTGAACAGGGACACGTGGAAGGAGGGGAGGTGGTGAGTAGAAATATGAGACAAAATGGAGACTTGGTAGGGATAGAGGAAGAAAGTTGATCGAAAGAACAATCAAGACTGGGGGAGAAAACTGAGAAAGGCTGCAAAGGAGCTTCCTCCATGCTGCAGAGTCCCAGCTTTAAGCTGCATCTGAAGATGGTCTGCTGTTGCCCCTTCTCCCTCCCCACCTTCCTCCAAGCTAACTTGGGACCTCCTGTGCTGAGCTTCCCTTGAGCCTTTTCCATCACCCCAAGACCCCACTGCTGTCAGGGCAAGGAGCCCCGGGCTGCCCTGGAGTTTGTGATACAAGAAAGGTGGACGGATGGGCACGATACCTTTCAGGTGGCTTGCATGGCTAACGAGTCAGGTAGTTGAGTTTTCTTGGCTGCCTCAGGGAACCAGTGGTTCAAGATTAAAAATCAGACAATAACAGTAAGCTGTGTTTTGTACATTCCTGAAAAGGACTTTAATTCAGTGTAGTTTGGTATTTCCATAGTTGTGACAACTGCGCAGTTGTATTTCTCATTTAAAAAAACCACGGTGACTTCATGAATAGGGCCTGGCTCCCCATCCCCAAGGAATTTAATCTTGGCCATTTTGCTAAATGTATTAAAATCCACAGGAATATTGTTTCTTTCTTCTTCCATGTGCACATTACTGACACAACATGACTTGTGTAGACTTTACTGTAACCTGTACTTTAGCTGGTCAATGTAATTCATAACAGAAAAGCTACATATTATAATGACATAGCTTTCATAATACGTGTGGGTTGCCTCTGCTCTGTTGTTTTATGGCAGTGCTACAAAATATTTTACCAGCATCCATGTAAATCCTATAATCTTAAAAATGAAATAGCAAAAATACCCCAAAATGACAAAAAACCCTTCCATTTGACCAGGAAGGCAGGAGCATGTACTTCATGCAGTAGCTGAGCCTGTGAGTGCCTGAGGAAGATAGGACATGCTAAATTGCAGTGGCTTCAGTCCCAAAGAGCGGTGGTAGCAGAAACACCGGTGTCCTCCCTCGTAGGCTTTGGTTGAGACGTGGGGTTTGGCTAAGTCTGCCCAGAAGCCCTGTTAGCAGAGTGGTGAGGGCACGGTGCTAATTCGGCGTGTCCATGATTGTTTTTCTTATCTCTTTCCAGTGAGCTCCAGCGCTCTGTTGAGCTGAGCCCAGAAGTCACACAGGACATCTCAAGAGAGCAGAGGATTATAGCCACTCCTTCAGTCTAAAGCTGGAGTTAAAAAACAGTCAGCACCACCTAAAAGAGAGCTCTAGCCCCAGTGCTGTGCTGACTGTAGCCATGCTGGGTGTATCAATGTCCAGCTCCTGGTGTGGAAACCGCTGAGCCCAGCGGATTTCTTGAATGCCCTGTGCCTGAATTAAATAGGGAGCCAAAGCTGCAAACCAGATCCCTGAGCAGGACAAATCACCCCATATTGCCTCCCTTCGGTGCTCCACTCAGAGCATCCATGTGTTTTGGAGGAGCTCATGACATCACACCATGGGATTTGGGCAGTGGTTGCCTCGTTTGGGAATTGCCAGTGTTCCTGCAGTGATAAATGCCCAAACGGTGTTCCCTTTGGCTTATACAACAGCAGGATGTTTGGCACCTAAATAGCTTTATGAGCAAAAATGTGGTTTCCTGCCGACTCTGATGTACGTGAGCCTTGAGGGGTTTTGCATGTGGTTACATGGGATATAGTGTCTGAGCTGTGCTCTCCCGACCTGAGGGCTTCTTTTAGCTTTGGTCCATATTCTCTGCATCCTCAGTTTGTCAGCTGGAGAGGAGAGATGACAACAGTTCATGACCTCAGATTTTGTCACAGTTAAACAGGTATCAAGGGCATTTGGATGTAGTGGCACTGAAGCAATGTAAGCAGTAAGACAGAACCTGATGACACGGAAGAGGAAATTGTGCAATATGGAGATATATTTTTTGTTTATCTTTGACTCCTACCCACACTATGTTTCTCTTATGCTCTTAAGTGTGTTTTCATACTGTTGATCTTGCATGTGTGTGCATTTCCCAAGAGAAATCTTAATCAGACCGGAGTGTTAACACCAGGAGCATGTCTCATGTGAGTGGTACTGCAGGCTTCCGTGCTGCTTCTCGCATGTCCTAGCAAGGGATGCTCTAGTGTTGGCTGTCAGTGGATACGGCACTCGCTGGCACGGTATCTAGGGCTGGATCTGGCTTTCCATTCAGCCAAGAGAGGACTTTTCCAAAAAGAAACTTCTACAAAATGAGGAGTCTCTGGGAGATAATTAGGTGGTTGTATAAATAATGAGTGAGGGCCAGATATTATCTGCTAGCTCTATAGTCGCATCCACGGAGAGAAGAGATGAGCTTTCTTCGGGGGCAGGAGAGTTCTCTCAGCTCAATTAAATGGACATATAGTACTAGCCTGACACTGAGCATTTGTTCCCATAGAAGCCTGTTAAAGGGAAATACAGTTAATGTTGCATAGAGCCTGTGTTTAGACCTCCCGCTTGGATTATGAAAAATGTTAAAGCTAAAAAAACCCCTCACTCATTATTTGAGTTTTGAAAGCTGACTGGCTCCTGAACGCTCTCGGCAGCAGGGCACACCTTTTCCACTGGCCGATTAGCTTCTTGTTATCTGGTTGCAAATGCCTGGCTTCACTGTTCCTGGGCTTTATTTTAAAAGGCTTTTGCTGTGTGCAATTGAATATACTGTAATCTTCTTATCAAATACTAAAGCTCTTTAGTGATGCCATTTTGAAACGTACTTCAGTTTTTAAATTGCAAATCCTCTGGCTGGAAGGTCTCTGTTCTCAGTTTAGGTAGTGGTTGAGAAAGTATGTGTATGTGTGGGTGTGTGGCTGTGTATAAACGCTTGACAACATGCTATCGCCTTTTCTGATAATGTATATTTGCGGGTTTCCCTCTAGAGCACTCGAAAGGGAGGATATGGATTACAAAGCTGGTAGTTGTCCTCCTGGGTCATTTTAGGGTGCTTTTCTTGTGTTTTTTTGGGTTGCATTTAGAACGTCCAGAGAGGCAGACAAATTCTTCCTTGAACAACAGCAAGTTTTTTCATTATTATCTTTATTATTTAAGTGAAAGAACAAGGCTGGTCTAGTTTTGAGTACAGAACTGAAAATCTGAGCTCATATATTCTGGTCTCACATCCGTCAGTAACTTGTGATGTGACTTGAAACAAAATCACTTAACCTGTGAGTCTGTTTCCCTACCTGTAAAACGGGGTTGAGAGTAAGAGGGATGCCATGAGCATTAAATATTTAATGTTTGTAAAGTGCTTTGAAGACAAAGAGTGCCACACAAATGCTTATCATTGTATTGCAATATGAGGAATTGGATAGCCTTGTGTAGGAAAATTTTGCTAGAAACTGTAACTTCAGGAATGAACACCAAAGGGGGAGAGGAAAGGGCATGTTGCAAAGTTGTGCATTAAGAATTTTGAATGAAATGCACTGGAGAGTCTCTCTCTAAAGAATTAGCAAAGGCAGTCTTTGGGACCAGAAAATAGCCTTCAGAAAATCATGGGATTCAGTAAATAGACAAAGTTGGACTTTTCTGCTAATAAAAAAAGAAGGAGAACTTCTAAACAAATTACTCTGTTTATCCTGGCCACAGTAATCGAGCATGTAATGGAGCCATTATGTGAATGCTGGGAAATAAGACATTTAGTTATAGAGGGGCATTATTTCAAGGTGTATGTCTAATCCATCCTCAGTGGCTGTTATTACTCACCTAGAAGATGAAGAAAATACAATGGATATGTACTTTATTCAGGAAAGCAATTGGTCGAGCACGCCATCTGTGAAGATCATTCCAAGCAGCTCATACACAAAGAAGCATAAAATGGTTTGAGTTGGAAGACCTTAAAGATCATCTATTTTCAACTGCCCTGCCATGGTCAGGGGCACTTTCCACTAGACCAGGTTGCTCAAAGCCCCATCCAATCTGGCTGTCAGCTTTGAAATTATTTACAAGTGGATAGGCAAAAATATAATGATGCAATGCATGGAGCAAAATTTTGAAAGAAACTGGGAATGAAGAACATGTCTTCAAAGCAAGTAATAAAGCAAAAACTCAGCTTTCATAATAATGTAGGAAGTCTTCCCCGTGGTATCTTTCATAAATACAGTAAAATATCTCAGATACAGAAATATTCAGTCATTTCTGTCCCTCCTCCATACTACTACAGCGAATGAGTGTGTGAACTGCCTTGGGACATTCTGAAAGAAAAAAAGAATTAGTTCTTTTTTGCTGCAGGACTTTGCTCACTGTGATGGGTTGGCCATGGCCAGCATCCAGACCCCCCCCCCAGCCACTGTCTCAGTCTCCCTCCTCAATAGGACAGGGGGAGAAAATAAGATGGAAAAGGGGTCAAGACATGGACATGGGTCAAGGCAAGGACAGGGTGATCTCTTACAGAGTACTGTCATGGGCAAAACAAACTTGACCTGGGGGAAATCAGTTTATCGCTAATTAAAATAGATTTGCATGGTGAGAAACAAACTGAAAAGTTAAAACAACTTCCCCCAGCCTCCCTCTCTTCCCAGGCTCAACTACACTCATTTATTCCCAACTATTTCACTCCCCCTTCCCCTATGGGATGATGGGGAATGGGAGTTGCAATCAGTGCATAACAACACCTCTCTGTTGCTCCTTCCTCCTCATGCTTCTTCCCTGGTCCAGCATGGGTCCCTCCCACAGGATACAGTCCTTCATAAACTGCTCCAAGGGTCTTTCCCATGGGCTGTGGTCCTTCGGGATAAGCCTGTTCCAGCATGGGTCTTCCACGGGCCACAGCTCCTGCCAGGAGCCTGCTCCAATATGGGCTCCTCTCCATGAAGAGAGGACTGTAAGGTCCTCCATGGCCTGCAGCGTTGATATATGAGTTCACTGTGGTCTTCTCCACATGCTGCAGGGTAATCCCTGCTCTAGCACCACGTGGAGCACCTTCTCCTCCTCCTCCCTCTCTGACCTTGGTGTCAGCAGGGCTGTTTCTTACGCTTTTTTTTTTCTCATTCCTCACTGTCTGTGTGATTTTTTTGCCCTTTCTTAGAAATGTTTCACAGGGCCACCACCAGTTTGGCTGAGGATAAGGCAGCCCTGGCCTCCTCCTGCAGACACCACCCCTGCAGCCTCCCCACTTTAGATAAACTACTAGAAAAAAAGATTGTGATGAGAAAGGGATGTTAGTTCATTGCAATAATAATTTATATTTTTTAAATGTGAGAGGGCACTGTTCAGGTGTTTATGGGTAAACTTAGACATATAGTATAATTTTACGTGTGACTTTCCTCATCCCTATTTCTGTCAGACAAGCTGCTGGATGAGGCAGGAGCACTGTGCCGTTCACAGAGTCAGAGCAGAGGGATTGTAAGAGCCTCCTGTGCTTTTTGGCCTTAAAAATCTAAAAATTCGTAAGACTAACAGGAGCGGCGTGGTGACTCATCCACGCGGCAATCAAGGTGTCACAGCAAATCAGAAGTTTCCACTGCTTCTTTGAGATGGGGATTCAGAGAAAATGTTGACGGTAATTAAAAGAATTGCTCATACAAGGCTGTGAAACGCCAGTGTGCCTCAGAAGATAGGTGTCTTATCTCCAAGCTATTTATGACTCCGTCTTGGGTAGTGCATGCCTGCACCCAGAGCCATGGAGCAGGAAGTGTCTTCAAATGGAGCGTGCTGCTGGTGCCTTGTGTCGCAGGGAGCTAGATTTTGCATTCGACACCTTTCCCCAGTGTTTAGAGTTGTGACTTCGTTCTCTCACATCTGTTAGGATTGTTCACCAGGAGCACAGTACTTTTACCTGATCTTCCTGTGCCCACTTCTGTTGAAGCCCAAGAATTGCTTCAATGATGGCAATTCAGTCTCGGCTTTTGACCACTGTTTTTGCTTTCTCAAAGAGCCTGAATTTCTGTCCGGACCAGTTAGATAAGCTGCAACTACATCGTTGCTGTTGATGTATGCTTCTCTTAAGAGCTGTAAGGTTTACATGCGAGGAATAACTGCTCAAAGTGATGTCTCTGTAATGTGTTCATTTATGTCTCCTTGCCATGTTTTAGATCTCTGTGAAAACGAAGTCCTTAGTAAGTTTTGTAGTGGTAATAAAATAATTCGCTTCAATGTCTCGCTATTAGATGTCACAACATACTTTTGTTTTTCCTCGTCATGTTTATGGGGAAATGGCAATGTGAGGAAAGATTAATCAATCAGGAAAACGGTCTGTTATTTCCCTTCTCTTTTCATCTATCTGAAAAAACCTGATGGGCTGTGATGCAAAGTGTCTCTCAGCAATGCATATAATGTATGCGATTACTGCATGCTCAGCAGCCAAATGCAAACATTGCAGAGTAGAAACACAAGGTTTATCTAAAAATAAACAAAAAGGAAACAGAAATCTGTACTTCAGATTCTACACACAAGCTGTTCAAACAGTCAGATCTTAATAGTAGATTTAAAAGTGTCAACAGCAATGGCCTTGTTTTTTTTGCATGGTTAAAACTTGTCAGCAAATTCAGTCTTTTGAGTGATAATAACACTAAAAGGCTTACAACAGACTGTCCTTGGTGTATTGCAAAAAGGAAAAAAAAAAACCTCACAGGAACAACAAGTATCTGTTGACCTGGGGTCGGCGTGGGAATCTCAGGTCACTGTTGTAGGCTGAGAAGCTTCTTGAGGAAAGAGCAAAATCCATGAAATCATTGCATTGCTTAACCATGCAGTGCAAGGTCAGAAGGGAACAAACCTCTTCAGATTAAATTTAGTAACTATGAAGATTTTGCTTGTAGTAGTCACTTTGCACCACATAGTATTTTGCCCACCCTCCTCCCTGCTCCTCTGCTGAAAAATTTCCTCTGATCTAATCGGAAAGTAATCACATGCTCATGAGCAATTTTTCCGTTTTTCAGCAAACCAGACAAAATCATTCTAAAAGAAAAAAAAAATAAATTTTGCTCTGCATATGTTTATTGACAGAGGGGCCAGGCAGAATCCGTTCAGGAAGATGCACGGATGGGACGGTAGCAAATAAGTATGCAGTGCTTCCAAATATTAAACTCTCCTCTGATGTGCTCCTGTAAATTGAAGTGACTACTGTTGCTCTTAAGGTTGGCTTTACACATATTTTTTGCTGGTGTTGACATCTACTGGATAAATTCGCTACTGGCAGGAGGAATAGGGGCTGTCTCAAAGATGAGGAGAGGCTGTTCCCTCCTCTTGGGAGGCTCTTGCAGAGCCACAGACCCTCGCTGCTTCCTTTTTTTCTGTTTCCTTTTTGTTGTGTTCCATTTCCAAAATTGTCCTGTGCACAAAAATTGAATTTAAAGATAGTAAATTGCAAGCACGTTTGGGCATCAGCCTGATGAAACAGCTGCAGTCTTTCTTTCATAGACTTGAATTTTTCTGTTTTGCCCAAGGCACTAAAGGGAAATTAGTTTATTAGTTTCACTTTGGTCACTGGTGAATATCATCCCCCCTCACAAAAATAACACTTTAATTCTGCTTGATTTGAAATAATTGACCGATCAGGAATGAGGCATGTGGAGGGAGCTACCAAGACTGAATTACACTGTGGGCCTGGAAGATCAATTGTTGGGGAGGAGAGCTGAGACACTGCAGCCTTATATTACACCTGCCTGTTTATTACACTTGGCCTGAGGGGAAGGCAATGCACCATTCTGATCTGTTGCCTCGGAGAAGTACGGATGTAAAATGAATGCAAAATAAGGGAACAGCAAGTTATTTTTTTTATGTTAATACATTTTATATTGATATTGAGGACATTTGAGTAAACTGAGCTTCTAGTTTATAGAAGAGCATATGTGTTTCTCCTTCTTTCTCTGCCAATATTCTTTGGTAAATGCAGTTTAATTTTATTTTATTTTTTAGCTTCTCAATAATACTTGTAGTGGTTGACTGATAGCAGTAGCACAAATACTTAGTAAAATTAGTCCCACTGGAAGATGGTTCAGATGCTACAGTTCTTACTCCTCCTTCCTCCGCTCTTGCTGCCTGTTTTAATGATTTCATTTTAAGAAAAACGACCTGAGGCACAGCGGAGAGGAAAAAAAAATAAAAGTCACAGGAAAAAAAACAACTGACGGACTTAGCTTTGGCAAATCCATGGAACAGAAGTGAGGCCAGATGTTTGCTATACAGGCATTTGGCATGTATATAACAATCTCTCTACAAGACTGCATATAGAGTTTTTGACAGCTTTGGTTGAACGAAAATGAATGATTGCTATTCAGGATAAAATGCAAACATTTTGGCCAGTGCTTGCAAGTCTAGGAGTTTTAAAGTTACATTCTTAACTAGATTCTTGGTATTCTTAAATCCATATTTAAGTAGATGCTCAGTAAATATTATTTGATTTCTCTCTGTAATTTTTAAAGGTTCTACATCACCTAACATGTCTTGGGAGGGATATGGTGCGTGGTTCATGATTTTGAGAAATGAGCTGATTCTTATTTGATCATGTAATTTCTAAAGCAGATAATTAAAAGCTTCAGACCTCTGGCCTAGAGAAGGTAGGTTGCTGATTTACTGCTTCCAGCAAACAGTCCTCATCCAAAAGTCGTAACAGAAATAGCTTTTAGGAGGCAGAGGAGCAAGCTGAGAAGCAGTTAACTTTGATACTGGGTGTGGTATTAATTCTTTAGGATGGTGGCACAGTCCCTGTATTTCTCAAAGCATTGCCTTTCAAAACAAAACAAAAATAGCAAGTGGATGTAAATGATAGTTACTCTATTGAACCAGCTGAAAATAAAACCAATCAATCTCTTTTATGAAACATGGTTAGGCCACAAGAGGTGATGAGCCGTGACTGCAGATGGACAGATAATGGGGCCTCTGGCCAACTTCGGTGGCATGCACCAGGAAGGGAACATGTTGATTCAAAGGCCTTAAGTGTCTGCCATGTGAGCTGGAAGTCCAGTATTTCCAGCCAGGAAAAGGGGTACTGATGTACTGGTGGTACCGGTGCCGTGAAGCAAAAAAATGTCCTGTGGAAATACACAATGAAACTCCCCTCTCCAGACCCTTCACGACCTCCAGCAGTGTGACAAAAGTATATATGGCTCCTTAAATGAAGAACAAGGTAGCTTTTGAGGATTTGTGAGTGGAGGTTAATGACATTCCCACATTTAGGGCATGAGAAACTGGGAAAGGTGTAGTTATTCCCCTCAGTATAGGGATCTTGCGTAGCCTCTGGCAGTACAGTTCCTTATTGCAAGACTGGGGTAACTGCACTTCCCTACCTCAGTGTGAAACGAATCACATTAAAAGCTCAAAGGTTCTTGGATGCGTGTTGATCCAGACTGTGCTAGTCTAACGTTCAGTAGATTTGATGTTTTTTCTAAGGCATTTTGCATCTAATAAGCTCTTTTTATATACCAGATGCTTAGTGACTGTTTCATGCTGTAAATGTATATGTGGTCTTGATTTGGGGGAGTGATATATTTCTCCGTTTAACAAAATGTGTGTCAGAAAACTCTTTGTGTGGTCAGAGGGCATCAGTCCTGGATGAGAAAATTTACTACTTCCCCGGGTGCTAGCTGAAGCCTTTTAAATGTGAACAACAGGAGTGAGATGACCCAAAATACTCTCTAAGAGGGAAATTCAAAGTACAGTTTCCTTACTGTGCAGTTTTGCAGCAGCACAAGTGATCCAGAGAGCTTATGCTGTAAAATATGCTGTATTTAACCCTTTCCTTGACACAGAGCTTTCTCCTCTGGTAGTTTTGACTGATTGATCGGTCTTCCCCAAGGGCTAGAAAATTGAGAACGGTGGTAAATCAAAAGAAATTTCTCCTGCCTTGTCCAAATGTAATTTGAAGGCCTATTCCCCACCTCCTCACCCCCCCCCCCC